>ML848012.1:0-21437 GCA_009831015.1 Picea engelmannii | reverse complement strand
GTGTGAAACAAGAAAGTTGTGACAGTGATGAGGACAAGAACACTGTTGATGATCTTCAAAGGAGAGCTTGTAACTCTTCAGATTCACCTCCTCAAAGAGGCGATAAAGGTGAATGCTCCAGGTATAATTCCGCTTATCATTCAATTGATTTTGATTATGTTAAGCATAATAACTTTGTATGTAAAAATGGAAGAAAGAATCCATGTACGTATTGTGGTTTGTATAACCATCATGTTTCAAAGTGTTGGAAAAGATTGGCCAATTTCAGGAAACTTTCTAAGCAAAGGCAGCGTGAAAAGAGGATGCAAAAGGTTTGCACTCATTGTCAGAAGCGAGGTCATCTCGTTGACCAATGTTGGACGTTGCATCCAACCACTCATCCACAACACAAGAAGCAGTTGGATAAGGAGTTTGGCAAGAATGGAAGTGGAGATTCCATCATCGATGTGAGTCAAGATGATTCACAAGAGGACGATGTCCAACAGAAAAAGTCACCGTTGAGTTGGCTTGGTAAGAAATGGTTGGATTTCTTGAGCAAGTGAGGCTTGCGTTTTTCTGTTGTAAATGCACTAGGGGAATCGGTAACAATGGCAATATCATACTCGCGTGACATGGGGTCGAATCCTGTCGGCTGCCTTATAACCCCTAGGGAGAAACGCACCGCCCGCAAGCACGCCCTCCGGGTAAATCGGGGTGAGAATCGACCTTGAAACCTCATTTTACATAGTTCCTTCCATTTACACGGCACTTGCCAATCGATCTACACCCCTGCGGGCGGGAAGCATGATAAGTTGCAGCCATTTATATTTTTTTTTGTATTCAACTCTTAAGTACCCATATGTTTTGGGGTTGTACTTATGTTTGTACAGGAAGGAGAGTTGAAGAGTCATGAACATGCATTTGTTTTTATGTATGTGTAAGCAGTGAACCTGGTGATGGTTCATCATGAGTGATTCATGTTTGTTACATGATTATGTATCATGTTTGTCGACTTGTCAGTTTGGGAAGGTTGATGTTTCGATGAGTCTCGACTGGTGTTGATGATTTTCTGACGACTATGTTGTGTCGATCGTGTTGTTCGACTTGTGTTTAGTCAATGGTGTTTATTGGCTTGAAAGTTGATTTTGAAAACGCCATGTTCTTTGATAAAGTATGGGATGTGACAGTTTGTTTGAAGAACAAAAGATTTTGTTGGCATCATTTTCAATCTTGTATGATTTGTTTTCAAGATTGATGGTTTTCTTGGCTTGTGACAAGATGTCACAGGAAGTTTTTTCAGCCATTATAGAGTTGATTTTGTTGATGCCAAAGAGTTCGAAAGAGGGACTTGATTCTCAGTGGGAAGGTTTGTAGTCTTCCAAGAACAGAGAGAGCAGTGGGTCAGCAGCAGCCAGAGAGCAGTGGTTGAAGGACATAGTCAGTTGCAGTGCATGACATGTCAGAGTATTCAGGTGATTGTCGAAAAGATTTTCATGTAACTTGAAAGCAGACAAATAAGCTTTTATGGGTCCAAAAGCCTTTCAGTGGGAAGGTGTGATCAAAATCTGGACCAGGGGGCAAAATTTTGCTCAATTTTCAAAGTTCTCGGAATGTGATGAAAATAGTGCCATTGCGTCCGTCTCGTCTTCTTGATTCCAGTGGTATATTTACTTTCTCAAACGGAGTCCGTATGGAGACGTTATCGCGATTTGTTCGCCAAGGCAAACAAGCAAAATTTTTGGATGCTGATTGTACCTGTCCGTACAGTCTGTATGGTGACATGGTAGGGCCGTACCATCCGTACGGTGATGTGGCAGGTGGATGACGTGGCATTTTCATTGGTTGATTCTGACAAATCAGGTGTTGACACATGTCTTGTACCTGGCGAATGGTGTGAGGACACGTGGCCCAATCTGGAGGCCCCACGTGTCCCTCATTTTTGGTTCATATGGTTCTTGTATAAAAAGTAATGGGAGTCCATGGGGTTCGACCTCGGGACCTCCCTCCACTATGCAAAGTTCTAACAAAGACCGGCCTACCAATCCGCCTACACTATGTTTCTTACCATATAACCTTTTGCAATGTATTTTAATTCAAATATGTGTATAATTGGTTGGGGGTCGGGCCGGGGCTTAGCCCCAGCCCGTGGTCGCGTGTTTTTTATATATGACCATGGTATGTTCAAATTGCACGCGGAGTAAACCATAGCCCGTGGACTATGGTAATGTGTTAATACATTTGCGCGGATTTAAATGCCCGAACCAAGTTTGTCTTACCATATATATTATATGGTGTGCGTGGTAATGGTTAGCGCGGGGTTTTGAACCGTGACCTGTGACTGTTGTTTAAACCATGTATGTGTGTGCGAGAGTTTCCATGGTTTTCATAACCGTCTGCCGTGTGTCAATATTTCATTTTCTTTGTGAACGGAGCCCCCTATTAGTAGATGCGCGTGGTCACATTGACCCCCACATGCCCGAGAGCTTGGCAGTTAGGGGCTGGAGGCGCCCTAACCGTTCTACGGTTTGCACCCTTGGCGTGGTTGCGCCCGGTGCTGGGTTTTAACGCGTTTTGGGAGTGTGTTCTTGGTTCATGCACACAGAGGTGCGTTTTGTAGAGCCAGTTCCAGCAAAGCTTGAAGGAGGAAAATGGAGGAGGCCTAACTTCTTCATCGTTTGGCCGATTGAGGTGCCGTAAAAGCCCAGCTAGGGGTTTTTGGACGTGTTGGATCCATTGGTGCTATTTTCAAGTCCATTTGAAGACTTCTTCTGCAAGTTTTACACCATTGAAGTTTCAGGAAGCTCTAGGGAGCTTGAAGCCCTCTTTGATGGAGGACATGGTTTGGTGAGCCTATGTTTGTTTTCTGTGATTGAATAATCATTTTTGGCTAATTGATATGCTATGAACACATTGGGACATGTTTCAAAGGTTTTTGAGGGCTTTTACATTTTTTTTTCCAAAGAGAATCTCAGGGAAGCTTATGGCCACATGTAGAAGAGGTCATGCCCGGATGAGCCATGATCCGTTTTCAGAGTTCTATTAGTAATTTTTGGGGTTTTTATGTGTTCTGATCTCAATGGTACAGTTTTTTTTTCCATTGGAGTTGAGCAGCATATTTTAAAAGAAATTTTGACTAATTAATCCCAGAGATCCAAGTCCATTATGGAGGCTCAAGGAGATGTAGCCCGGAGGGGGGTGAACTCCTTTATCATCTTGTTCTTGTTGTGAGTTTGATGGTTTATTTGCTGAAAGTTATGTTGCTGTGTATTTATTGAAAGTACATATTTAACCATTTAAAAGAACAATTTCTCACACATAAGCATTTACAAGAAGATACTTGAACTTAACACATAAGTTTATCTTGCATATTTATACACATGAAGCAAGGTCATGTAAAGTTTATTTTAATGAAGTAGAGGGTGCTTGCATAGCATAACAAGTCAGCCTTCTATTTTCATATCAGGAGATGGTAACATTGTTATGGTACAGGTTTCCCTCACATGCAAGACAATTAGGAGCTTGAATTACACAGGAAGATAAACTAAGTTTAATTGATTAGTTACAGGTTAATTTTTTGATTATTTAGTTAAATTATTTATTAATGAAATAAGGATAGCATGAATGAGCTTTTGATTGTTTATGTATTCTTACTTCAATTATATTTTCTTAGTATTCATTAGTTTTAGATTTTTAGACATTTAAAAGAAAACAAAAAAATGTATGTGCTTTCTTTATCTCTTTATAAACACTTTTAAGAACATCCATTTCGCAAGATGACAAGTAAATCTTGCAAGCTGTATATAAATTATTTATAATCATTTGTAGATATTCATTTTATTTTTTATTTTTCTTGAACACTTGTAATTAGTAAACTTATACTCTTAGTATCATAGCTTTTAGATTAATTTCATTTCTTCAAGTATTTTTAGGACTTTATATTGGTCGACAAAGCCATTAAACTCGTCGGGTCATTTCATTCCAAATGTCTTGGGTTATTTAGACAACCCTGGTCCGGATTTGACCTTCTAGTTGACGATGTGTCATGTATGCCCGTCAACACCTTGGTATAGGTTATAAATTGTCAAGTATACATTGAAATAAGATTGATTAAAACATATAAAATAGTATTTATTTAGCATTTACATTTTATTTAATATGAGAAGCATAATCATATAGTTTATGGATTTCAAAATAAAGAGAAAAGTTAATTTAATGGAAAGTAGTATTATTGAGCATATAAATTATTAAGTATCTCATAATGAAGAGAACTGAATTAGTTAATTAAAATCCATTATGAAAATAAATACATTTTAGAATGTGCATGAAATGAAAATAAAGTAATTTTAATTAACTAGAAACTAATTACCAGTCCACACACTAATCAAGGAGAAGAAAGAGGAATACAGAATTCAAATTCAATTAGAAGTGTGGAAAAAGAAAAGTGGGGAGGAGAAGTTAAAGACATATAATAAAAAACTAAAATAATAACTACATGTGCACCCAGGGAATGAGGAAAACATAAGGGGACAAGGAGATCATTATTTTATATTTTTAAATAAGTAATTACTTTTTCACTTGTGCATGTGAGTGACACATGGGTGGGTGAATAATAGGTAATTAGTAATTTAGAAAATTATATTTTTTCATGAGGTGGACAAGTGGCTTGAGACACAAAACCTATAAAATGAAAGATTGAGCTAGAGGAAAGGAATTTTTTCCACCCTGATGTTGGACGGTTTCCATAGTATTTAACTTTTTGTTGGTGATTGTTGAATATCTTAGTCTACTGAAGAGTGTTGTGAAATGGGGATATTCTTCTCAAACTTAGTGCCTTCACTCTTCTCTTAATTTCTATATTTGTGCCTTCTATATAGCCCCATTTTGTCTCAGGGGTCCTTGGGGGAGAAGAGTACCCATTGGAGTTGGTAGGGTGGTCAATCGTTATACTATCCAAATATAGACAAAGTAGACACACGATCCAGGTGGATCTCGGTGGCCATCCACCTTCTCCACTAAATCAACGTTTTTGAGCTTGTGGTTTTGATAAATCATGATATTCACTTTTTTTTATGATGAATGCAATGTAATTCCATCTCCATTTTTAATGCAATGTAATTCCTATAGTGTTAATGCATCGAATATCATTAGAACTCTACAATTAGATGTGCTTGAGCTAGAGTAGTACTGGGATGGGTGACTGATCTGAAAATTTAGTGAGAATCTTCTTACATCCAAATTTTCAAAATAGGATCTTTTACTGACAAAATTGCACGTGAATAAGGGAAATTTGATTAATTAACCATGCTTCATTAAGGAAATAATCACATAAAATTGCCAAACTGTTGTGTTTGTTTATAAATAAAAACTCTACTTAACCAAGTGAGAATGCATCAAAATCACAGTTAACGGAGTTCACCAGACCCCCTGGCTATGTATCCAGATTCATGAATCCCATGATTCTACTTTATTGATTCTTCTTCAAAAAGGGCTACATAAACAAGCCTACAACCTGTTTCTCCTTTACAAAGACATCCTCTGAATCAATAAGCTCTCAATAAGCTTTCCACAAGCTCTTTTCTTTCTCCCCCCTTCTTCTTGACCCCCAAGAAGGGTTTATATAGCATCTCCATCTCAACCACATCAATATTTTCATGAAGATAATATCTCTCAAGATCCCCTAAATTAGGATCTTGGCATATCTCAAGGGATTGGTTTGAGAATATCTCTAAATCATCCTTGATACTAGGGTTTGAAAACCAACATGGATTTGCACCAAATAATTCCTTTTTAATAATGAAAAATGCATAATTATGAGAACCCTATCTCATGTATTTAGCATTTTACAAATTCCATTTTGCCCCTAAATATCAACAAGACATATCTCTAGCATGTGAAGTACAATTGAATTCATTCAAAATGAATTGGAAAGCTCAATGTGAGCTCTTTGTTGACTAGACAATGTTGGCAGTATTTGAAGCCGACTGAAAATGTGTTTACTGTGAATATCCTCCTGGATCAGTGACCTCTGGGGAAGTCGTGGTATTTTACATGCCTATGGAATTTTTTTAACTTAGACCAATTTATCCCACATGCATCATGGGAATTATTTTCCTCTCACTCTCTCATATATAATAGAGGTGAAGGAGGTCCTTTAGGCATGCAATAAAGTTTGATGTGAAGGTTGTTGCAAATGAAGCATAGTCAACATATCTTTCTCTTCAAAGATAAGATACCTCATTCAAGCCAATTTGTGTTCTACAATGTTATGTTATATTATTCATTAATAGAAGTTGGGTTTCACTGTATTTCTTTGTTTCTACTATGTTTTCCTTTGTATCTAATTTCGTTCTTAGCATAATTTGAATCAATGGTATCAGAGCAGTCTGCTCCTTGTCATTTCTCATAGCATGTCCCCGACGAGGTCAGGGTATAGAGATTTGGGTCTCAAGATAGTTTTGCTTGAGTACAACCTCTCTCACCAGCCCAAACAACCTCCCATGGTGGAAGAAAAGAGAGATGCCAGAGCAGGAGAACCTTTCAAGACATTGCTCGAGGAATCTCTTGTGTGACAAAGAAATGAGATGATGGAAAACTTCACTCAGATCCTTTGACGACTATCGATGGTGGCCGAGGCATATTCAAAAAGAAACCATTTAAGAGGTGCGACACTGTTCAAGGTTCAAGTCAATTTTGATATCCCCTTATTTGAAGGCCATATAGATGCAAATGCTCTAGAAAAATGGTTGAATATGCTAGAAGGTTATTACTCTATCCAAAACATTTATGAGAGAAAAAATATCACCTTCTCTGTCTTTAAATTCCTTCCCCATGTCATATTTTGGTGGGAAGGTTACTAGGAGAGGTACATTGTGGATGAATATATGTCATTTGAAAGAGAAACCACTTAGGTGACCTTTATAGATTCCCTCAAGGAGGAGTTCTACCCTATCAGAAACTATGATGAATTTTACATGAGATGGACAACTCTAGGTCAAAAAAGAGACCAGCTAGTGCCAAAGTACACTAACACCTTCCATACATTGTGCTTAAAAATGGGTATCAAAGTATCTGAGAGGCACTTGGTTTTGAGGTACTTTAGTGATCTACACAGGTACATTCAAAAAAAGATGGATTTATTGTACATATTCTCACTAGGAGTTGCTTATTGATATGTAGTCAAAATTGAGTAGAAATTCAAGTAGTGGAGTAATAGGGAGTTCAGGTTTGAAAATATGCCACAAAAGAAGCATGGAAAAGGAAACCCTAACTCATAAAACAAAGGACAAAACAAGGATATTCAAACTCAATAAAATCATTCTATGAAACTAGATAAGAAGGGTGATGGGAATTCTAAGAAACACACCAAAAAGTGTTATGAATTCCACAAAATTCCATGGCACAACATTGATGAATGTCGCTCGAAATGGGCATTGGTGGACAAGATCAAAGAAAAATAATCTGACTCGAACTTTGACTATGAGCACAATAAAGGGAAATGGATCATCGATGGAGATCCCATTGCTACCATCACAGTCACAACAATACAACCAGAAGAGACAGAGGAGCTTGATGATCCAGGTGGATATTGGTGGCCACCCACCTATTCCAATTGTCTCCTCTTGACATTTTTTAGTTCAACACGTTCTTTTGTACTTATTTGTAATTGTGGGTTCTACACTTTTGGGGTTGTCTAAATCCCTAAACATCTTCCAGGAGGAGACTGGTGGCCTCCCATCTAATCCAACTGGCTTATTTTGGATTTTTTCATGTCAGCACATATTTATGTACTTCGAGGGTCGTTTTGGGGCCCTAAACAATGTTTTTTTGGCTTTCCATAGCCAAACTGTAGACATAATCAGAATTTGACAGTGTAATGTGTATTTCTCAAAAAGACCTTTCCAATAGGCTATCACACACTAAAAACAAAGGTCGTATACAAAATTTATGATCCCGAGAAGTTGAGGTACCAACTTACCCATAGGGGCCCACATAACTTTTTGTGTTTCTCCTCTTAGGGTTAGGTTTTTCGATTTCTAGGGTTTTGTAATTCATGAGTAATATTGAAAAGGCCTTTGGAGCCTCATTGTAATCATTCTTCTCAGATAGATGCACGTAGAAGCCACATCTCTTCTCAGAGATAGATACCACCATTCGAACAAATTGTTTCATTTATGCAGTTTTATAGTTTCAGCCTATTTCATTTATTGAATAGAAGATATTGTTCACTGGATATCTGGTTTGTTCTCCATATCTCTTTGTTTATCACATTCATTATGTTAATCAATTCGTTTTGCTCCTAAATCTGGATCAGTGGTATCAGAGCGGTATGTTCTTCATTTATTTTTCTTTGTGCATGTCCCTGACAAGATCTGGGTACAATAAATTGGCACTTGTACCAATCGAGCCTTTGCAAGATCGGTCATGCCGAGCCCAAAAAAAACCCATGGGGGATGAAAATAAATATGATGGAGCAGGAGATTCTTTTAAAATGTTGCTCGAGGAAGCCCTTGAGCAACAAAGGAACAAAATGATGGACAACTTTGCAAAGATCCTCCGACAGTTGCCCACAAGAGAAGCATATTCATCTAATGGCCATGAAACCCCCTTCAAGGTATAGGTAAATTTTGATATTCCATTATTTGAAGGACTGATAGATGCGGATTTTGTAGATAAATGGTTGAATCTTCTCAAATGGTATTTTTCGATACACAATTTTTTTGACAGTGAAAATATTACTTTTGCACTCATCAAGGTCATCCCCCATGTTAAGGACTGGTGGGATACTTACTCTAAGAAAAGGGCCATAGAGGAATATACAATATTTTTGGTTTCCCCTACATGGGATTCCTTCCAGGATGCCATTAAAGAACAATACTACCTTGTTGAAAGCTACGATGATCCGGATTATTTTCAGCACGAAATGAGAGAAGAGATATAACAAATAAATGTACAGAGATATCTCAGATATCCAATAATATAATAGAAATGTATTAGATGTTGCAACCATAAACACAAAGATACAGTAAAACACAATTTTCTATTAATGAGTGAAAATGTACAAAGACTGTAAAAATACAGAGTGAAAGACTCACTATAATGGTGGCAGCTTATCTCTGAGAAGAGATGTGTCCTCTACTCACATTCACAAGAATATGATTTTACAATGATGCTCCAAATGCCTTTTTATCATAAATAAAATCCAAAACCCTAACCCTGGAATATGAAAATCCAACAGTTTTGTGGACCTCGTTTTGGGTAGTTTGGTGTATCAACTTCTCGGGGTCACAACTTTGTCATGCGATCTTCGTTTGTGGCACATGAAAGCTCATTGGAAAGGTATCATTGAGGATATTCATTTTGGGGGATCAATCATAACCTTTGGCTATCATTGAGAATCTCAATCCCGAAAAACCTTCATTTAGGCCCTCAAAATGGCCCCAAAATTTAAAACTGCTAAAAATAGTAAATTACCAAAATTTCTAGAAAATTGTTTTGAGCCAGTTGGAAAAGTTGGGTGGCCACCGATATCCACCTGGATCAATCCTCCCTTCTTAGGAAGCAATTGTCTCCATTGCGTTGAGTGCCCGAGGGAGAGGGAAAAGCGTTTGATGAATCTACATCTTGATGAGTTGTTTGCCTTGTTGGAGAAGTTGTGCAACTTAGCTTATTGAAGGTTGTCACAAACCTGTGGCTGGAAGGATTGGAAATTTTTAACTAGTCTGGCTACATGAGATGCATGTGTTTAGAAGGAATATTTACACTTTTCTGCAATCTTGTCAACCTACTTATGTTGGATAGAAGGTGCTTGGGCCGAGGCTGTAGTGGGTGCAGTATCCTTATGTTCACCTTTTGAACAGATTGTGAAGAAGCTAAATTTTGTAGTATAAAATACTACCTTGAGGCATTGTTTAGGTGGGACGGTAGTTGAAACTACCTATGGTATCTTGTATAGATGACCCCCCAAAGTAACATTGACACTACGGGATCGAGACTCATAGATAGCATGGCGCTTCCACATATATGGCTGGCCCAAGAGAACATCACAAACATCCAGTGGGGCAACATCACATAATACCTCATCCTTGAAGGGTTGGATGTCGTATGACAATCGACACTGTTGGCTGACATGAAGATTGCATCCTTGGTGAAGCCAACCAATGTTGTATGGTTGCGGGTGTGGTGTTGTCAACAATCCCAATTGTTTGACGACCTCTGCTAAGATTAGGTTCTTTTGGCTTCCGCTATCAACAATAAAATGGAGTGGGGTTCCCTTCACCCACATTTGTGAATGAAAAAAGTGCTCCCCTTCTTTAGGATCTATGGGTTCTTCTGGTTGAATTATTGTGGTCACGACAATAGCAGTTGGGGCTGCGTCGATGATCTATCTTCTATCAATGTTTTCTGAATCAAATTATGAATCAGGGTTCAGCTCCTTGTCTTTGATCTCGGCCACCAATGATTGTTTTGAGCAACATTCATTGGTTTTGTGCCAGGGGTTGTTGTGGACATCACACCATTTTTTGGTGTCCTTATTTGTCTTTCCGTGACCTTTATTTTCCTATGGCTTGGATTGGTTTTTGGGAGACTGTTTGTTAGGGTTGTCTTTATCATACTTTGGTTGTTGTGGATTTGTAGACCCAAACTCCCGCTTGTTCTAGTGCTTACATTTATGCTTGATTTTAAAAACATATCGATAAGCAGCACCAAGTGATGAGATGTCCATAAAATCCATTTCAGTTTGTATGTATCTGTGTAGAGCCCCACGATATTTTAGAACCAAATGTCATTCGGAGTCTTTGATACCTATATTGGAGTGTAAGGTATGGAAGGTATTGGTGAACTCTGGAACTACTTGGCCCCTCTCTTGTTGCAGTGTGGTCCATCTCATGTACTAGTCCTCATAGTTTCCAACAGGATAATACTGTTCCTTTATCACATCCATAAAAAAATCCCAAGTGGGCTCGACCCCATATATTCTAGACTGCTCTATGGAACTTTGCTCCCAGTAAGTTTCCCACCAATGTTTGACATGGGGGGGAGCCTTAAGGAATGCGAAGGTGATATTTTCCCTAACGGAGAAATTGTGAACAGAGAAATAGCCTTCTAGCAGATTAAACCACTTTTCTAAGGTATCTGCATCTATTTGTCCTTCAGATATGGAAATATAAAAATTAACTTGTACCCTGAAAGGTGAGGTGCCTCCAAAGTGGTTTCTTGATGAATATGTGCATGTTGTTATCGATAGGCATTGAAGGATGTGGGAAAAATTCTCCATCATTTCGTCCCTCTGTCACATGAGAGCTTGCTCAAGCAACAAATTAATAGAATCATCTGCTCTGTTGTTTTTCTTTTCTTCTTCCATGGAGGTTTTATTGGGTGTGCAAGAGAGATTGTATTCAAGAGAGACATGCTGGAGAACCAACTTTTTATACTCATACTTTGTCAGGGACATGCACTGAAAAATGATTAAGAGAAGCCTGCTTTGATACCACTAATCCAAATTATTTTTGGCATGAAATGAGAGTGGAGATATAACAAAGAAATGTACAGATATATCTAAGATATCCAATAATATAATAGAAATGTATCAAATATGCAACCATAAACACAGAGATACAATAATACACAATTTTCTATTAATGAGCGAAAATATACAAAGACTATAAAAATACAGAGTGAAAGACTTGCTAGAATGGTGGCAGCTTATCTCTGAGAAGAGATGTGTCCACTACTCCCATTCGCAAGAAGATGATTTTACAATGAATCTCTAAAGGCATTTTTATCATAAATAAAACCCAAAACCTTAACCCCGAAAGAGGAAAATCCAACAGTTTTGTGGACCCTGTTTTGGGTAGTATGGTGTATCAACTTCTCGAGAGCATAACTTTGGCATACGATCTCCGTTTGGGGCGTACGATAGCTCGTTGGAAAGGTATCCTCGAGGAGATTCATTTTGGGGGATAAATTAGAGCCTTTGGATATCATTGAGAATATAAATCCCTAAAAACCTTCATTTAGGCCCTCAAAATGGCCTCGGAAGTTAAAAACTGCTAAAGATAGTAAATTACCAAAATTGCCAGAAAACTGCTTTGAGCTAGTTGGAAAAGGTGGGTGGCCATTGATATCCACCTGGATCATACAAGGAAAAATACACCATATGGAACACTCTGCATCAGGAAATGGACCATACAGTACCGTATTTCACCAATAGTTTCCATACCCTATGCACCAAATTGGGTATCAAAGACTCTAAGCGACATCTGGTGCTCAAATACTGTGATTGTTTGCATAGATACATTCAAACATAAATGGATATTCTGGACATCACCTCATTGGGTACGAATTATAAATATGTTTTCAAGATTGAGTAGAAATTTAAGCAGAAGAGGCGAGAGTTTGGATCTGCAAACTCCTCATAGCCAAAGCAGGGAAAAGGTAGCCCCAACCCACACAACAAGGGATAGAGAAAATATGGCCACTCTCAGAACAACCAATCCAAGACACAAAACAATAAGGGATATGAGAATATGAAGAAGGACACGGGAAAATGGTGTGAATACCATAAAATCCCTTGGCACAACACCAAATAATGTCGCTCCAAGCAGTCACTCATGGCTGAGCTGAAGGATTCTGAGTCAGAGGTCGATTCTGACTTTGAATCAAATCCAGAAGGAGGGAAGTGGATTATAAATGTTGAACCCAATGCCTATGTTTCTACCACCAAAGTCCAACCAAGAAAACCAAAGGAAGGGGAATGCCTCTTTCACTCACAGATGTGGGTAAAGGGGGCTCTGCTTCATTTCATTGTCGATAGTGTTAGTTAGAAGAACCCGATATCGGCAGAGGTCATCAAGAAGTTGGACCTTTCGATGACACCGCACCCACATTCCTACACCATTGGTTGGATTTTCCAAGGAAGAGATCTTTGTGTCAACCAACGATGTCAGCTGCCCTATGACATCAAGCCTTTCAAAAATGAGGTATTGTGTGATATTGCTCCCTTCTAAGTTTGTGTTATTTTAGGACAACCATATTTGTGGAAGCATCATGCTATGTATGATTTTAGACCTCACATTGTTATTATTACTTTGGTTAGAGAATTGTATAGGATACCAGAGGTAGTGTCTCCTATCGCTATTTCTTTAATATCTGCTAAGCAATGCAGTAAGTTCATTTAACAAATCGAGAAGTTTGTATTCTTTGTGATCTGTGCTCAAAATAAGAAAAAAGTCACAACCACATCTGTGGCCTCTACATAGAGCCTGTATTTTCAGTAGATGCAAGTGGATGGGATTGTGGAAGAGTACAAAGACATCTTATCCTCACCCATCAGGGTACCAATGCATTGCCAAGTCAAGCATCCAATTTGTCTAACCCGTGTTGCACATCTTCCTAATGGACCATTCTATCGTTTCTTGTTGATGCAAAATGATGAAATCAAGCGTCAGATCTAAGAGATTCTTCAAAAGGGGCACATCAGACCCAACTCCTCCCCTTGCAAAAGCCTGATTATACTGGTGTAGAAGAAGGACAGGACCTGGCGACTCTGCATTGATTACAGAGAATTAAACAAAATCACAGTCAGGAACTGATACCCAATTCCCAAAATTGATGACCTTCTCTACCAACTCAAAGGGGGAAATTTCTTCAACAAGATTGACCTAAAGTATGGCTACCACCAAGTTCCATCAAACCAACTGATGTATAGAAGACCACTTTCAAATATAAATAAGGCCTCTTCAAATGGATGGTCATGCCCTTTGGATTAACAAACACACTAGCCACTTTCATGAGGTTGATGGATGATGTATTGGGACCCTTCACCAACTCTTTTGTGGTGGTATATTTGGATGACATCCTCATCTTCAAAAAAACTTGGGAGGAGCACATGTGGCATATTCAATAGGTTTTGATCTCTCTATGACAACACAAGCTATATGCCAACTTGGAAAAATGATCCTTTTTCATGAACAAAGTTCAATACTTGGGCTACATTGTTGATGAGCATGGGGTACATGTTGATCCAGCTAAAATCTAAGTCATTCGTGACTGTCCATCCTTGACCACACTAACCGAGCTTCAGAGATTCTTTGGATTGGCCAACTTCTACCAATGATTCATGTTGGGATTCTCCCATATTCCATGGTCCCTCATCCAAGTGACCAAGGGTGGTGGTGGGGAAAATTTCGCGTGGGGGAAGGAAAAACAACGAAAATTTCATGATCTGAAACATCGCTTGTGCTCATCTCCAGTGCTCTCCTTTCTTGATCTACAACAATATTTTGAGATTGAGACTGATGCATATGACTATGTTGTAGGCACAGTTCTTACTCAACATGGTCATCCGGTGGAATACCATAGTGATACACTCTTAGAAACTGTCTGGAAATACCCCACCTATGACAAGGAAATGTATTCCATTGTACAAGCCTGTCGTCAATGGAAAAATTACATTCTGGGAAAGGAGACGATCATCCACATTGATCACAATCCTCTACAGTTCATACAGACACATGAGAAGTTGTAGAACAACCACCATCATAATTGGTCCACCTACTTGCAACAGTTCCATGTCAACATCAAGTATAAGACATGGAGCAAAAATTGTGTCATTGACTGCCTCATTCAATCTCCTGTGGCTGCACTCACCACTGTGCTCCATTCCTCTGGACATGAGGCATTTGAGTGGCCCCAACTTTATCATCAATATCCAGACTTCTCCACCACCTATCAGCTCTTGGTTACAGGCGTGAATGTCACCGATTTTCACATTCTAGATGGACTGTTATGTACGGGTATATTTTTTGATATGAGCCAGGGAGAGAACCTACTGGCTGGACCTTACTCAAAGCCTTTGGTAAGAGAAAAACTATGACTATCTTCGACACTCTATGATCGATCAACATGATTGGTTAACGGGGTTGTTTTTGCAAGAGAGCGTGAAAAGATGATTTGGGAATCCCACTACAATCATGTGGCACGATATTTTGGTGTGGATAAAATTGTGTTTGTTCTACAGAAACATTTTTATTGGCCAAAACTTTGTCATGATGTCAATAAGTATTTCAAATCTTGAACTCCCTATGCCATTTCCAAGCCATCCATCAAGAAGCAAGGCTTATACACCCCTATTCCTACTCCCGAGAAGCCTTGGGAATCCATCTCGATGGATTACATGGATGGTATTCCATCCACCAAGAAAACAAATGATTATGTATTTGTGGTCGTTGATCGGTTTTCGAAGATGGCCATCCTCACAGCTCGAAACAAGAAAATCACAGCGGAAAATACTACCAAACTCTTCTTCGAATGAGTGTGGGTCCATTTTGTGATACCACAAAACATCATCTCTGACCGAGAAAGAAGGTTCCTCAATACATTTTGGTAAATCCACTATTTTCTAACCCCAAACAGATGACCAAATAGAGGTTTTCAATCAGATAATTGTGCACATCCTACGCATGTACAACTCTAAGAATCTGCATACATGGGATGAGAGTCTCCCCTATGTTCAACACAGTTACAACATGGCTCTCCATAGCTCCACCAACCATATCCCATTTCAGGTGGGGCTGGGATTCCAACCCTTGGGTCCCATTGATGTTTTACTACCTCTTGCAACCACATAGACAGACTCTTTCCATGTTCATTCTAAGACCGACAAAACCAAAAAAATCATCGAGTGGATTCATCACATCCGCCAACAAGTCCATGAGATTTTGAAAAAAGCTAATGCTAAGTACAAGAAGCGCCATGATCAACACAGGGTACCGCACCAGTTTTAGGTTGGAGACAAGGTCTGGTTGCATTTGCAGAAAGA
The DNA here is from genome assembly GCA_009831015.1 of Picea engelmannii. Taxonomy (NCBI): domain Eukaryota; kingdom Viridiplantae; phylum Streptophyta; class Pinopsida; order Pinales; family Pinaceae; genus Picea; species Picea engelmannii. The sequence goes on along the minus strand of ML848012.1, from coordinate 5,638 downwards.
GCGTCTTACAGTGCCCCATCAGAAGCTCTACCCACTTCACTATGGGCCTTACACTATCACCAAGGTTGTGGGTATCAAAGATTTTGATCTCAACACTCCACCCTTCCTTGTCTTGCACCTACTATTCAATGTGGACCTCCTTCGGCCATATTTTACACCATTATTGGACACCTCATAGATCATAAAACAACTAAAACCAACAAAGCTCAAGCCTGACTGCATGGAACAGGCATCCACTGATCAAATAGTGGAAACACAGTCAAAGGAACTCACCAACAGAGGATCCAACTTTATTGGGTTGTCAAGGCAGGGAAGGTCCTACACCAAGGCAAGTGGCTCACCTAGGGCCAAATTCAAAAAAAGTTTCCTCACCTGATGGGAGAACTCAACACAATGGAGACCATTGATTCCTAAGAGGGGAGGACTGATCCAGGTGGATATTGGTGGCCACCCACCTATTCCAACTGGCTCCTCTTCACAGTTTTTAGTTCAACATGTTATTTTGTACTTCTTTGTAATTGTGGGTTCTACACTTTTGGGGTTGTTTAAATCCCTACACATCTTCCAGGAGGATACTGATGGCCTCCCACCTAGTCCAACTGGCTTAATTTGGATGTTTTCATGTCAGCACATCTTTATGTACTTCCAGGGCCGTTTTGGGGCCCTAAACAATGTTTTTTTTGGCTTGCCACAATCAAACTATAGACTGAGTTAGAGTTTGATGGTGTAATGTGTATTTCTCTAAAATACCTTTCCAACAGGATATCACGTGCCTAAAATGGAGGACATATGAAAAATTTACAAACTCAGGAAGTTGAGGTACCAACATACCCATAGGGGACCACATGAATTTTGGTGTTTCACTTCCTAGGGTTAGGTTTTTGGATGTCTAGGGTTTTGAAATTCATGAGTAATATTAAAATGGCCTCTGGAGCCTCATTGTAATCATTATGCTCAGACGAATGCGCATAGAAGTAGCCACATCTCTTCTCAGAGATAACTACCACCATTCGAGCAAGTTGTTTTAGTTCTATAATTTTTATAGTTTCAACCTATTTCATTTATTCAATAGAAGATATTGTTCATGAGATATCTATGTTGTTCTCCATATCTCTATGTTTATTGTATTCAGTTTGTTAATCAGTTCGTTCCGCTCCTAAATCTGGATCACCTAAGTAGGTGTGGTGTCTCTTCCACTTGTAGATGTGGGTAAAGGGGACACAACTACATTTCATTATTGACATCGGGAGTCCGAAGAACCTGATTTTAGTTGAGGTTTTCAAGAGATTGAAGTTTCCAGTGATGCTGCACCCCCAACCATACACCATATGATGGTTGAGTTGGTGATGAGACATATGTGTCATCCACAATGTCACTTATACTACAACATAAAGCCCTTCAAGGATGAGGTATTGTGTGGCATTTCCCCACTCGAAGTCTATGATGCTCTTTTAGGACAACCATATATGTGGAAATGTCACACTATCTATAAGTCTCGACCCCATGATATCATTTTTATTCTAGGAGGCCAAATCTATAAGGTGCAAGAGGTATCTCTGACTACTGCCACTTCATTGATCTTGGAAACACAATGCCACAAAGTAATATCTCATCCCACAAAGTTTTCCCTCTTCAGGATCCAGTTAGAAAGTGAATAGAAGGTCATTGCAACCACTACATCCTTGTCCCAAGACCTTTCTATCTAGCAAAAGCAGGTCAAGAAGATTGTAGAGGAGAATGAATACATCTGTGCTTCACCTATAAGGGTTCCTTTACACTACAACGCCCTGCAATCCATTGAATTGGTGCCTGATGCTCCCTTACCCAATGGTCCAATCTATAAATACTTCCTTCTAGAGAATGAGATACTTCCATATGTCCAACATAGTTCTATTGGCCACAACCTTTTTAAGGTGTTCTTAGGGTTCCAACCATTAGACCTCATTGATATAGCTCTTCATGTTGCATATTCATTGAAAAATTTCTCCTAAACTCAGACAAAGGTAGATCATGCAGCTAGATTTGTTGAACAGATCCAACCCTTCCACCAACAGGTTCATGACATCCTTCCATAGGTCAAGTACAAGTAGAAAATTTACTTCAACAAGGAAAGTGGTTCACCAAAGTACAGATTCAACAAAATTTTCCCTATCTTTTGAGGGAGCTTGATGCAATGGGGACCATTGCTTCCTAAGGGGGGAGGATTGATCTAGGTGGATCTTGGTGGCCATCCACCTTCTCCATTGAATCAATGTTTCTAAGCCTATGGTTTTGATAAACCATGATATTCATTCTTTTGATGGGGAATGCAATGTAATGCTATCTCCATTTGTAATTTTTGTAATGTAATATAATTCCTAAAGATTTAATGCATCAAGTCTCATTAGAACTCCACATTTAAGCACGTTTGGGATAGAATAGTACTGGGATGGGTGACCTCTCGAGAAGTCCTAGTATTTTACATGCCTATGGAATTTTGTAAACTTAGACCAATTTATCCCACACACATCATGGGAATTATTATCCTCTCACTCTCTCATATATAATAGAGGTGAAAGAGGTCCTTTAATCATGCAATGAGCTTTGAAGTAAATCTTGTTGTGAACGAAACATAGCCAACATCTCTTTCTCTTTAGAGATATTCTACCCCATTCTAGCCAGTTTGTGTTCTATAGTGTTCTGCTATTTTATTCATTAATAGAAGTTGGGTTTCACTGTATTTATGTGTTTCTTCTATATTTTCCTTTGTATCTCATTTCATTCTCAACATAATCTGGATCAACGCAATCAAAATTCAAGTTCACCCTTCAAATATCAAAGTTTGAAATCATTCTACAATAATTCTTGTAGAAGTTGTTTTTTTATAAAATTATTTGTTGTCAATTCAATATTGAATGGTAGATTATTGTTAAAAGTTTCTATTTTATGTGTGTGTGTGTGTTCTTTGAGAAATATTTTATTCAACCAAATAGGAAATAAAAATTTTATTGTTATATAGTGAACCAAAATAGTGATCATAAAGAATAGAAATGACTTAAATCGACTCGTTTCTCAATTCTATAAACTCTTGGAAATTTGCATATATTGGATTTTGTATTTTCATTTATGTTGGTGTTAATTTATCCATGGAAAACTTGTGTTGATTGTAATGTTATTTTTGAGAATAAATCATATCTATTGGAGGCTAAATTGTAAATCGAGTAGGCACTAAATGATCTATGGCACAATGTATTTCTTGTAAAGAAATGTAATGGTAGTCAAAATTGTTCTAACGAGGCTCTATGACATATAAATAATTTTCATTAACACCCATATTGTTAGTGAGAACAAATTTATCTAGAATCACTCTTATATCTTGTATATTGAATAATGTTTTTGGAATCATTCTTATATATTGTAAACTGGATGATTTGGTTTAAAATAAATTACATATATTGTAAACCGAATGATTTTTATTGGAATAGAATTGTATACTATGTTAATACCTAAACAAAGACTCATGTTATATATAGAACCCCTTATTAAGCCCTATATATTGAATTATTACATTTCTAGTGTTATTTCAGTATTACATTTCTAGTGTTATATTTGTATGTAGGATAGAACCCTTCATTATACCCTTCATTGTATTATTTCATTATAATAGTATCATTTGCCTTAGGATCATATTATCTCATATTATCTTGTCTTATGAATTGGATATATTGTAAAACAAGGTTTCCCTCTCGAAGTGGATTGTATTCATTGAATTTATCATTTTTAAGGCATTGGATCATAACATTTGGTATCAGAGCATCGATCATAGGGTTTTGTTGCTTCAAGCGAGTCATCTTGGAATTTTCGCTATAAACTTTTTAATGCAATGCAATAGACATAAAATTTTAGAAGTTACTTAGGATACATATCCAAGTACTTGTGGTAAAAATTTCAAGTTCTGGGTCGTTATAATTTTTTAGACATATCCTATGGAAGATAGGGTTTTTGACTCTTCCTGAATTCAATTTTTAACGAGTCATCTTGGAATTTTTGCTATAACTTTTTTTTGGGTGGTTTCAAATAGTGAAATTTTGTAGAGACTAAGGAGATATTTTATAGTATAGTGGAAAAAATTTCAAGTTTGTTTTCTCTATACTTCAGAGATATCGTCCATGGAAGACAAGGTTTGTGACTAATCCTAAAATCTGTTATCTTGGAATTTTCACTGTAAATTTTTTCATTGAAGTTTTAGACTCTAAATTTTCAGAATCTTGATTTGACAAAATGAAGTACATATGGAAAAAAATGTGTTTTGAATCATTATATTTTATGGTATATTTCTTGTGGAAGTTAGGGTTTTGCACAAGTTATTTTCTAGTGATTTTAGGATATTTTTATGTGGTTAGCAAGCTCATTTAAAAAAATAAAAATTAGAGACATGTTCTGGTGTCTTTAAATAACATAGGATTTGTTGTTAAATTAGTAAAACTATGGTTGGGGAAGAATACATGCAAGAAATACAAAAGCTTTCATGTGGTTACTCAAAAACTTTGTTTCACCTAGTTGGAAACCTATGAAACCCTTTTTGGTACTCCTTCGAGTAGTAGTGCATTAGACAACACCTCTAGATGTAATATCACTTCCACATACCTCTGGGTATATAGGAAGTCCCATGGGTATACTTGAAACCATCCTTAGATAAGTTATTTGGTCGTCTTGTTTCTATAGTATATCGAGAATAACACTCAGGGAGACTACTCTCTGGTACCTGGGTAGTCGGGTGGTATGGCTAAGGGCACGATTGAGCCTCCTTACATAGTTCATTGAGATATTGGGTTGAGTATTATTGTTGTAACCCGCATATTTATCAAATAGCTATAGGACCTGACAATCCCTTGTCCTTAGAACCCAGTAACTTTTTCCATGGCTTCAAAGAAAGATCCAAAAATTATTTCACCAATTAAACCTCCAAAAATATCCTCCATGTCTCATGAATAAAATTATGAGATTAAAAACCAACTATCCAAATTGAACAATAAAATCAATGAATTGAATGATAGGTAAATGAAATGGTTGATTTGATGAATACTCAAATATAAATGGAAAGAAAGATGGAAATGATGCAAAGGAATATGGAGGGAAATAAGGAACTATTGGAAAGGAAGATGGATAAAAATAAGGATTTGATGGAAAGGAATATGGATGAAAATAAGGAATAGACAGAAGGAATGATGGAAAATTTGGAACATAAGATTATGGAAGCATTAAATGGGAGGTTCCCTAAAAGTGATAAGGTGTCTGAAGGGACTCAGGAAAATAGAGGTAGTATTCAGGTTGAACAACTTGCCAATAATAAGTATTTTCCAGAGGGATATAAATCCAATAATGGAGTTACTTGTGGATTGTTCCAAAAGGAGTGAACCTTCCCAAGGTTGAATTAATGAAGTTCGATGGGACATAGGTCTTTACTTGGGTGAATCAAATAGAGTAATATTTTGAACTGCATAATATTATGGATGATAAGCAAAGGATTCACATAGAAACTTTGAACTTTGAGATAGAACCATATCAATGGTATCAATGGGTAGTTAAAATGAATCTCCCTTGTTGTCATTATACTTGGGGATTATTTACATGAGACTTAAAAGCACAACGTGGAAAA
>ML848011.1:23216-38193 GCA_009831015.1 Picea engelmannii | reverse complement strand
AAATAAATGAAAATACACAACAGAGGAAGAAAGTGAGGTAACCATGGAAACAGGGGAAGAATATCTACAAGATTCAGACGAGGAAGGTGCAAATCTAAATCAAGACATTGATATGGAGGAAGTAGACATACCAACCCTTTTGAAAAATTGTGGCAAAGAACATCTAATAATTCTTTCATAAGATCATATATATCAACTATAGAAATAACTCACAACGGAAAAGATGAAAGCAAGTTTGAGTAGTCAAGGGTAGGGGCATATATCAAGCCTAGGAATACACATAATCACCTTGAAATATTAGAAAAAACCTATGGGAGAGGGAAAAAGAGAGGTAGGAAATCTACCAAATAGAAAATACAAGAAGAAAGAACTCAACTGATTGACTCAAGATAGGCGATAACACTTTTGAAACAATTCCAAGCTACCCAAAACACTATTTAAAATGGAATTTTTCTCGTGGAATATTAGAAGTCCGAATTCCAAGGGAAAACAAAGGATGCTAAAGAACAAGATAATGTTTGAAAACCTCACCTTTATTCTTATTTAAGAATTGAAATGCGATAAAGAGAAACTAAATCTCATTGTTAAAAAAAGTGGGTCATGTTGTAAGAAAACAATAATCACTGTAGAAGGTTTTGTTAAAGGTATGACAATCTATGACACCCCTCATAGGTGATCCTTTGGAATATCAGAGAAAAAAATAGAACCATTACAATAGACTTTATTGAAATAGGCTCCAAGGAGTTTGGAGTAATAACTAATGTCCGTGGGCCAACATACTAGCCTAGAATTTTCTATAAAGGAAATTGGAAGCCAAATCTTGAATCATGATTGGATCATAGGAGGTGACTTCAATCTAGTCACTGGCCTATTTGAAAAAAGGAAAAATCAGATTGCTAGAAGAGGAAAAAAAGAAGTTCAGAGACCTTATTGAAGAAATTTATCTAGTATGCATCAACACCCAAAATGGTTTCCACACTTGGAACAATCAAAGAGGAGACATACATCAGGTTGCTTTTTACCTAGATCATTTACTAATAATTGAGCCTCTCCTTAGAAAGATGGGCTCCATGGAAATAGGAATCCTACCATGTTTGGGGTTGGACCACGGTCCAATCAACATAAAATGGGACAAATATATCACCCCTCACTTAAAACCTTTCAGATTCAATAAGTTCTAGCTCTTGCATCCAAACTTTCAAGCCAATATCGAAGATTGGTGGCAAGATTTAGGAGTTGTTTCAGGAACTAGAATGTATATGTTTCAAAAACAACTAAAAATTCTCAAACACAGACTCAAGCTTTGGAGCAAGGAGGTTTTTGAAAATATCTTCCAAGCTAAGAAATATATAGAAAAACAGATGGAATCAATACACCAACAAATCATTACACGAGGTCATTCCATAGAGTTAAAATTTCAAGAGGAATAGATTCAAGATTGACTTGATACAAGGGTGTGACAAGAAGAGATTTTATGGAGACAAAAATATAGGATAAGATGGCTAAAAGAAGGAAACAAAAATAAAAAATTCTTCCACAACTCCATGATGAACAAAAGGCACCAAAACAAAATTACTTCATGGAAAAAGACAAGCTAGAGGCCCATGTAGATATTGAAAATGAGTTAAAGTCTTAATTCACAATATCCTATCAAAACCCCAAGAGGAAAGAACAAAGGAAACTCAATATATCTTCGACTACATCCTCTCCATAATCATAAAAAGTCAAAATGAAACCCTTACGAGGGAGATAACCTTTGAGTAAGTGGAACAAGTAGTCCAGAAAGACGATATGAAAATCCCCAGGCCCATACGACTTTAGAACATACTTCTTTCAAGCTTGCTAGTAAAAAAATGGATAAGTGGGTGATGGTAGAGGACTCAAGAAGGGTAGGTGGATTTTTACAAGCACTCAATGCCACCTTCTTTAGTCTCATCCCCAGAGAGGAAGGAGCTAGCTCCCCAAATAAGATCAAACCAATCTCTCTCTATAAAGTAATCTACAAAATTATTTCCAAGGTAATTGGAAACCAACTTAGGCCCATAATTCCTATTATCGCCTACCAAGGGAAAGGAGGATGTATTTAAGGGTGATATATTCTTGATGGAATCATTGTCGCACATGAGGTAATTCACTCTCTCAAAACAACCAAACAAACGAGTGAAATGATAAAGTTATACCTGTCCAAGGCTTATGACTGACTTCACTGGGATTTCATGGAAATAATGTTATTAGCCTTTGGGTTCAATCAAGAATGGATGATATGGACTCTAAATATTCTCACTTTATCCATCTTCTTAATCCTAGTTAATGGTTACCCATCCTCACCCTTCATATTCAGGGTTATAAGGCAAGGAGACCCACTGTTTCCATTCCTTTTTATAATAATGGTAGAATACCTAGGAAGAAGTCTCAAGAAATCCACTTAGAAGGGGTATCTCCAGGGAGTCAAGATTATAATTGATGTTGGATTAATGAGGGGGGGTGTATCAGTAATAGCATAATTATAATCCTTTTTCTCCAAATAATCCAAGTGTTATATCAATGTAGAATTATTATCCAATAATGAGCAATAAGAAATGAATAATCACACACATATACAGTACACCAGTGTTTTACGTGGAAACCCAAATCGAGAGAAAACCACAGAATGATTTTTCTTATATGTCTTGAAGAATTACATTCATTGGAAGCACCAACTTCCTTTGTTTTCCAGTTGCAACTGAAAGGAGGCTCCAACCCCCTAGTTTCTCAGGCTACAACCTGAGGGAAGCTCCAACTCCCCAATTATCTAGCTACAACCAGAAGGAGGTGACAATCCCCTATGTTCTCCAGCTACAACTAGAAGGTGGCTACAACCACCTATCCTTGCCCCGTCCAACTGCCTTGAAGTAGAAGTAGAATGATGGAACCACTATCACACTATCATTGTGAGATATACCATTGTAAACCTGTACCAATAAACCTGAACCATGCATCAAACATGCATCAAATTGTACCTCAACCTGTAATCAACTTGTACCATAAACAAGTGCATCAACCATGCACCAACCTGTATCAAACAATCTGTAATCAACCTGTACCATAAACAAGTGCAACCAACCATGTACCAAGCTTGTATCTCAACCAAAATCCCTCATCAATTTCATCATCCAAATATGATTTGTAAGTCTATAATAGACCTGGTGTATATGATCACAGACCTGAAAACCTTCCTTAACTTTAAACAACAAGAGACTAGCATTTTCATCAAACTTTTCTTTAGTCTCACATGACTAGTTTTGGATTAGTCAACAACCCTAACTTGAAATAATCATAACTTTGTACCTATAATGAATAAAGATCTGAAACTTATAAAAAATGTTCTTCAGTGTGTTTTATGCAATTCCACCAGGTTTCACTACTTGTAACCTCTCAGAAAAGAAGTTATGGAAAAAATGGCATACCTTGTTGAATTCTGACTTATTCTAGAGAGTGACCTTGTAGAGTGTGCCCCGCATAGAATATTTGATGAATCGATTTGAAAATATTATAAAGAAAACTATAGACTGTAATATAACCAACACATTTGTTCTTACTGAATTTGGATCTGTTATGAATAAGTTATGACGTTTTTACTTGAAACACCTGTTTTTTACTAGTTTCAGGATTAGCCACAAACCCTATTTTTCACGGAGTGTAACTCCAAAAATACAATGACCCACAGGATAAATTATTTACCATATATACTTGGATATGTTTCCTCAATGGAATAGCAATTTCAGGGTCTGAATCATTCTATAAAAAAAGTTATTGCAAAAATGAGGAGATGACCTATAAATAACATACCTTAGAAAGCATCATCAAAAGAATTTATCATTCCTTGAATTCTGGCCTTCTTTTCTTCACCTTCCCTCATAATTTCGGCTTAGATATCCTTTGGTTACCTCAAACACCTATAGGTATTCAATATTCTCAAGTGTGTCTTAAATGAGAGAGTCTTGCCTCTTATTTATACTCTCCAAGTAGCTTCCTTAAAAACATTTTCTAGGTCACTTTACCCACTTTCCTTATTTCAGGGTTAACCCACTTCTAATTTCTCCATTAAATTTATTATTTAAATAATTTATTATTTAAATAATTTATTTTGTATTCACTTTGAATTATATTACACTCATCATTTCACTTTATTATTTACCTTATAAAATCTCTTAAACCACTTTGACTACTTTGACCTTTTGGGGCTTCTAGATGACATATGAGGGTCCTCCAACTTTGTAAGGCCATAACTCTCAAACCGTGAGGAGTTATGTGACGTTCCACATACCACCAGAAATGGAATGAAATGTACTATCCATATAGAATAATATTACCTGAAAATATATCAAAAATCATACCATTATCCATCAAACAAACTTGGGTCCATTACCCAAACCTAGGGTCTCCAACTTCTCATGGCCATAACTCTCTAACCGTGAGGAGTTATGTGACGTTCTACATACCACCGGAAATGGAATGAAAAGCACTATCAATCTAGGATAGTTTCACTAAAAAATTCATTGACCTTCATCTCATTATTCCACAAATGAGCATGGGTTCTCTAACCATACTTCTAGGATAACTCAATCCGCAAAGCGTCTTCCCGTGAGGGATTTCACCATAAGGGGACCACTTTGGAGTTCATCCATATGTAATTCTTATCAACCATGACAAGAAAATAATGAGTCATATTTACATTACCAAACCTTGGGTCCATTACCCAAACAATTGTGCTACCAAGATTTCTTCAAGGGTTGACATCAATGACAACTAACCTTAATCAACAATCTCCCCCTTTGGCATTGATGGAACACTCTGATGCAATACTGAAATCATATCACTCATGCTCCCCCTGGAACCATGCCACTGTCTCATTCTCCCCCTGGAACCATGCCACTGTCTCATTCTCCCCCTGGAAGCATGCCTCTATCCTCTGCATCTGATAAATCTCTCCCCTTTTGTCATCAATGGCAAAGGTATCTTTCCATCCAGGGCTGCTCCCCACGACGAAATTGTCCTCTTATGGTGCTTCCTCATGTACATCTAAGACATATAAGATAAGAATTAAAAAAAATTCATTTTGGAGTAGAAATAACTCCAAGTCTTTGACGAAGATATTCAAAGTCTTCCCGTGGAAGTGGTTTTGTAAAGATGTCTGCCACTTGTTCTTTTGTGCCCACATACTCAACTCTGATGTTATTTTCTGGAACCTGCTCCCGTAGAAAGTGATACTTGATTGGAATGTGCTTCGTCTTGGAGTGCATCACGAGTTCTTTGAGATACTGATGGAGCTTGTATTATCACAATAGATTGGAATGGGCTCATCATACTCAACCCGTATATCTGTCAGAGTTTGTTTTATCCAAAGAACCCATGTACAACATGATGTTGCTGAAATATACTCTGCCTCGGCTGTAGGTAAGGATACTGAAGATTGTTTCTTGCTAAGCCATGATACTAAACACTCACCCAAGTAGAATGTTTCTCCACTGGTGCTTCATCAGTCATCAATACAACCTGCCCAATCTACATCTGTGTAGGCAACAAGTGATAGATCCTTTCCTTTTGGATACCATAATCCAAACGCTTTTGTTCCTTTGAGATATCTGAAAATCCTCTTTACTACTAATACATGTGATTCCTTTGGTGCTGCTTGAAATCATGCCACTTGTCCGACTGCCTGCATTACATCCGGTCTTGATGCTATCACATATAGTAGGCTGCCAATCATTGACCTATATTGCCTATGATCTGTAGACCTTGAATCATCATCTTTGCTCAACTTGCAACTAGTTTGCATGGGAGTGATAACTGATTTGCAATATTCCATTCCAAACGTCTTTAGCATTTCTATGATATACTTGGTTTGAGAAATAAAAATTCCTTGGTTTCTTTGACGTATTTGAAGTCCCAAAAAGAAGGATAGTTCTCCAAGTAATGACATTTCAAATTCATTCTGCATATCCTTTGCAAATTTCTAGCTTAAACTGTCATCATCTGTTAAGGTCCTAACCCGCACATAGGTAGATCAATGTATTCATATGTAATAAAGGTCAATATTAATAAGGCCTTTCAAAAAAATAGAATAAGACGGATGTAAGAAGACCTAATAGAAGCTTCTGCTTCTAGAAGGATCTTCCTCTAGATGCTTCTCTTAATAGACATATTTAGTATAAATAAGGGTCGAGGGTATGAAAACCCTAGCTTGTAGATTATTGTAACAGAGCACTGCTCGACTTGAGGTTGCCCCCTCGAAGAGGCCTATGAACACTGCTTTCTGAATCAAAGTGTTATTTCAGTTGTTGTTCTCATATTATTTCTGTGTTATTGTGGAGATTACGCTGGTTATATTACTGTTATTCTGCCATTTCTAGCATTTTATTTCTGTTCTGCGTATTTATTATATTTGGTATCTTGCAAGTGGTATCAGAGCACTTTCCTTGGCAGAAATTGTGGGTATTTTTTTTTCCAGGGTAGAGACGTATTCCGACGTCTTTAAGCCATATATATATGTCGTTACGCGCATAAAACTACGGTTGAGGGATTCATACATGCAGGAAATACAAGTGGTTCTTAAGTGCACATTTGTTGGCCACCCTTGTAACCCCTGTTGGTACCCCTTCGAGTGGTAGCGCATCAGACAACAGCTGTGTATGGATCGACCTAGATTTCCTGAAGCCCTCTTTAGATAAACCTATCGACCGCCAGACTTCTATAGTGTCACTGAGAACAACACTCGGGAAGATACTCTCTAGTACCTGGGTAGTCGNGGTACGGTCTATCCTCCTTAGTTAGTGCCCTGAGATATTGGGCTGAGTACTACTGTTGGACCCTGCACGTATATCAAAGAGATATAGCACAGGGCAAACCCTTGTCTGTAGAACCCTTGAATACCTAACCCTTGGGGAACATAAACATAAACAAATTAAACCGGCCATATCTATTGCTGCGCAACCGTGTTCGGGTTGCCAAGTAAATACACATTTCTTTCTGGTTAAGAATTTGGGGATTTCAGCACTGCAACATTCTTCAGACCGAAGTATAACCCTGCAGCTGTTGGGAATTTTTTTCACCATTATTTGAGACCTATTCCATTAGATTCATCTCTTCTCCCTTATCACATTCATCCATATCATTTTTCTGCAAAAATTTATGACCCCGCCTGCTCCCTTTTCAGTTCACCCATCCTCATGGCCCATACCCATAGCCAAGAATTGGAGTCTCGCTTCAACACCTTGCAATCTAGTTTCCTCGAGACCCAAAAAGAAGTGCAACAACTCAGTGATAAGATTGTCGATACATCCATCAATACTACCATAAATGCATCCGTGCAGTTTTCAATGGAGGAAGTCAAACAAGAACTAACCACCCAGCTTGAATCTATCTTTGCATCACTCTGCACCAAACTAAATATCCCTACCGATGACCCTTTTCCTGACGCACATACAAATACTGAAGGTGAAACTTCTTCCCATTCCCATACCTTTCAGCCCCATCACTTTCAACGGGACATACGCCTTCCATGGGTGGATGTAACCAAATTTGATGGCTCGAACCCCACTGGTTGGGTCACCCAAATGGAACATTATTTCTCTCTCTATAACATTACAGATGACTTGGCAAAACTCCAGTATGGTGTTCTCCATCTGGATCAAGAACGCTGGTAATGGTGGTAATGGAGAAAAACTTCCCGTCAAGGGTATATTGCTTGGACCCAATTTGTGACTGAGCTTTATGAACGCTTTGACACTGACACCAACCATTTGGGCTATTTGACAAAATTGAAACAATCAGGAACAATAGAAGACTTCATAGCTGCATTTGAGCACCTGGCTTTTCAAACAGAGGGCATGACTGATGCTTTCTTTCGAGAGTGTTTTATCAGTGGCCTCAAGGAGGAGATTCAGGCCCATGTCCTCATGGCTCGACCTACGAGTTGGGTGGAGGCTACTAAAAAAGATAAAGAAGCACAACAAATTGTTTCCTCTCAAAACCGTAAGCCTTCCTTTATCCCTCGCCCTAAACCAGTAATCCACACTACTCCCTCCGCCCCATTAAAGATCCAAAAAATGACTAGGGATGAAATGGATAAATGCCAACTCAAAGGCCTCTGTTATAATTGTGATGACAAATATTTCCCGGGCCACAAATGTAAGGAACAAAATCTTTTTATGGCCATCTCTGAGGATATTCCAGAAAAGGATGTTGAAACTCCCCTTGTGCCCGAGTCACTAGAAATAACTGACATAAACCCTCCCTCTGACCCTCCCGAAGTGGAACCGATCATTTACCTCAATGCTCTCACTGGCTTCTCTTCCCCCCAAACCCTCAAGTTAATCGGTTACTTCAAGCACCGAAAGGTCATCATTCTGGTTGATAGTGGCAGCACCCACAATTTTATTCATCGCCGCATTGCCCAAGAAACCCATTGCTACATCCATGATGTCAACAATTTCCAAATCATGATTGCCAATGGTGGTTCTATGAAATGTGGCGGGCGCTGTGAAAATGTGCGTCTCCAAATCGGTGACTACCACCTAAAATCCCATATGTTTTCTATTGACATGGGCGGTTGCGACATTGTGTTGGGTGCAGATTGGCTAAGGACTTTGGGTCCCATTCTCATGGATTTTAAGAATTTAACCATGCAATTCGACCAAAAAGGCCACCAATATAAATTCCAAGGCATCACTGCTGGTTCACCTGAGGTCATCAGTTCTTATCGCATGGAAAAGCTGCTCAAAAAAGGTCATTCTGGTGTCATTGCCCAACTCCATGCCATACAAGCCACAGAGACACCCCCAGTGCCCCAAGACCTCCAAGCCCTCCTTTCTAAACATCAAACGGTATTTTCCAGTCCCCAAGGACTCCCTCCTTCCCGCGGTGTTCATGATCATTCCATTCCCCTTGTCCTAGGAAGCCTTCCCCCCAATATCCTTCCATATCACCACCCCTTTGCACAAAAATATGAAATTGAGAAAATGGTCTAGGGACTCCTTACTGTAGGAGTCATCCGTCCTAGTACGAGCCCTTACTCGTCTCTGGTCATCATGGTATTGAAGAAAGAAGGTTCTTGGAGAATGTGTCCTGACTTCCGTGCTCTCAACAAACTGACCATCAAAGACAAATTTCCCATTCCTGTCATTGATGACCTCCTGGATGAATTGAGTGGCGCCCAATTCTTTACCAAACTTGATCTTCGCTCGGGCTATCACCAGATACATATGAAAGAGGCAGACATTCCCAAGACATCCTTTCGCACTCATGAGGGCCACTATGAGTTTTTGGTCATGCCCTTTGGCTTGTGTAACGCCCCCTCCACCTTCCAGAGCCTCATGAACCATGTCTTCCGCCCTTTTCTCTGTCATTTTGTCTTAGTTTTCTTTGATGATATCCTCATCTATAGAAAAACCTGGACAAACCATCTTACTCATGTGGATGAAGTTCTCTGCCTACTCTCTCAGCACCAACTTTTCCTGAAACAGTCTAAATGTGATTTTGGTGCCTCATAAGTAGAATAATTGGGACATCTGGTGGGAAAGGATGGCATCAGGGTGGACCCGAAAAAGATTGAAGCTATGCAAGACTGGCCGCACCCAAAGACTCGCAAAATATTGCGTGGATTTTTGGGCCTAACAGGTTATTATCGCAAGTTTGTTCAGAACTACGGAAAGATTGCAACACCTCTCACGACTCTCCTAAAAAAGAACTCTTTCACTTGGACTCCAGAAGCTGCTCAAGCTTTTCAAACCTTGAAGACGGCCATGTGCACCACTCCAGTTCTGGCCCTTCCCAATTTCACAAAGACCTTTGTGTTGGAATGTGATGCCTCAGGGAAAGGAATCGTCGCTGTCCTTATGCAAGAGGGTCGACCTTTGGCCCTTCACCAGCAAGCAACTGTCTGAAAGGAATCTAGGGAAACCCATTTATGAAAAGGAAATGTTGGCGATTCTGCATGCTGTTGAGCTGTGGCATCCTTATCTCTTGGGGCAATGCTTCCAAATTAAGACTGACCATCAAAGCCTCAAGTATTTTCTGGAACAACCCATTTCCTCCCAGGAGCAACAAAAATGGGTGACTAAGCTCTTTGGATATGATTATGAGATCATTTACAAGAGGGGAAAAGACAATGTCGTGGTAGATGCACTGTCCTGGAAATATGAAGACGAAGGATCCATTTTTTTCTCTTTCCTTCATTGTACCCGATTGGCTCCAAGCTATGCGCCAGAAATGGCTTCAAGATCCCAAAAGTTTGCATCTGATCCAACAATTGCAGACCAAGGCTCCGCCTCCCCTAGGGTACTCCTGGCTCTAGGATGAGCTTCGATACAAAGACCGCTTGTATTTAAGTAAACAATCGAAGCAAAAATCCATGGTATGCTACACCCACAGCGGGGCACTCAGGGTTCACCAAAACATATGACAGGGTCAAACGTTCTTTTTTCTGGGATGGCATGAAACAGGACATCCGTAAGTTTGTCGCTGAATGTGAGGTGTGTCAATGCAACAAGGGAGAAACAGTCAAATCTCCGGGCACCCTCCAATCGCTTCCGATTCCCTCTGCTATTTGGAAGGATATCTCTATGGACTTTATTACAGGCTTACCCAAATTGGGGAATAAATCAGTCATAATGGTGGTGGTGGATCGCCTTTCCAAGTATGCTCATTTTTGTGCTCTTCACCACCCATTTACTACATCCATGGTGGATCAAATTTTCATGGACCAGGTCTTCAAGCTTCATGGCATGCCGCACTCTATTATTTCTGATCGTGACCCAAATTTCACAAGCAATTTTTGGCAAGAACTGTTTAAGCTACAAGGCACACAATTGCATCTCATCTCAGCTTATCATCCCCAGATGGATGGTCAAACAGAAGTTGTCAACAAGTGTTTGGAAACATATCTGAGGTGCTTTGCCTCTGAAAAAAAACACCAGTGGGCTCAATGGTTACCCCTAGCCGAATGGTGGTACAACACTACATACCATACAACCACTCACATGACTCCTTTTGAAGCGGTATATGGACAGAAGCCACCTTCAGTTCTCTCATACTTATCAGGTACCTCGAAGGTCCAGGCAGTTGACCAAACACTTACAGTCCGAGAGGATATTCTTCATACCCTTAAAGAGAACTTGGTCATGGCACAGAATCGCATGAAGCAGCAAGCAGATCAAGGTCGCTCTGAACGTCAATTTGTAGAAGGGGATCAGGTGTTTCTGCGACTGCAACCATATAAGCAAACTTCCCTCAAGGCTGAGCATTGTCAGAAGCTAGCACCCAAATTTTATGGTCCTTACATAGTTCTCAAGCGTGTGGGACAAGTCGCATATCATTTAGCTCTGCCCAGTCGGTCGAAGCTACATCTTGTTTTTCATGTTTCATGTTTGAAGAAGGTGATTGGAACCGGGTGCCAAATTCAAACCAACCTTCCAGAGTTAGCTGAAGAAGGATCCATTTGGCTATAACTAGAAGTAGTTTTGGACCAGCATGAGCATCGCCTGTGTCAGAGAACCATCAAGGAAGTGCTAGTATAGTGGAAAGATATGACTCCAGCAGATGCCACTTGGGAACCAACTACCATTCTGCAGCAGTTTCCACATCTCAAGCCTTGAGGACAAGGCTGTTTTCAAGGGGGCGGACATGTTAAGGTCCTAACCTGCACATAGGTAGATCAATGCATTCAGATGTAATAAAGGTCAATATTAATAAGGCCTTTCAATAAAATAGAATAAGGCGGATGTAAGAAGACCTAATAGAAGCTTCCGCTTCTAGACATATCTTCCTCTAGATGCTTCTCTTAATAGACATATTTAGTATAAATAAGGGTCAAGGGTATGAAAACCCTAGCTTGGAGATTATTGTAACAGAGCGCTACTCGACTGGAGGTTGCCCCCTTGAAGAGGCCCGCGAACATTGCTTTCTGAATCAAAGTGCTATTTCAGTTGTTGTTCTCATATTATTTCCGTGTTATTGTGGAGATTACGCTGGTTATATTACTGTTATTCTGCCATTTCTAGCATTTTATTTATGTTCTGTGTATTTATTATATCTGGTATCTTGCATCATCACTACCAAAAATAATATCATCAACGTAAACTTCAATTAATAAAATATTACCTTGACTTACCTTGATGTAGAGGTTGTTGTTTGCACTTCCCTTTCTGAACCCTGCTTGTTGTAGATATTTATCCAGTCTAGAGTAACATGCTCTAGGAGCCTGTTTTAGACCATACAAGGCCTTCTTTAATTTGAAAACATAATCTACATTCTATGACAACTAAAATCCTTTTGGTTGTTCAATGTAGACTTCTTCTTCAAGTTCCCCATTCAAAAATGCTGATTTTACATCCATCTGATACATTTTAATATTTTTGGAGCATGGATAAGCTAAAAACAAACGGATTGCTTCCATTCTGGCAACTGGGGAAAATGTCTCTTCAAAGTCGATTCCTTCAACTTGTGCATATCCTTTACATAAAAATCTATCTTTGTTCCTTGTAACTTGTCCATCTTCATTCAATTTATTCCTGAAGACCCACTTTGTGCCGATAACATTCTTATTCTTTGGTCTTGGAACCAGTTCCCAAGTGTCATTTTTCTCTATTTGATCCAATTCTTCATCCATGACCTTATTCCAAAATTCATCCTTGTTGGCTTCTTCGAAATAGTTTGGTTCAATTGTAGATAAGAGTGCTAGGTGTGTTTGTTCTAGTGAACGAAGTTTTCTTCTAGTCTCAACTCCTGCGTCTTTGTTTCCGATAATCTGAACTGAAGGATGATTCTGTTGGCAAATGTTTAACAAGTAGTATACTTGTCATTGATGGCAAGTACAAACAGTGGAGATGGCAGGATAAGGAGGATAAAATCCCTTGGGGATTCAGACGTGAAAGCTCAGGAGAAACAATGTTGAGGAAAACGCGCTCAGCAAGGCTCAAGGATCCACAACAGAGGAGAAGGAAGACATATATCCACAGCCGTTGGCCAGAAATCCCGTCAGCCGTCAGATCGGACCAGAGCTGCAAGAGATTTACCATCAGGAAATGCCAAGGTGAAATCCCGACAGAACGTCGATCGTCAGATCTGATTATAGACAAGAAAAGCGCACTGAAAAGGAGGACAGATCTCAGACGTTAGATCCAAGAGCAGGACCCGACCACCATTGGATCGAGGAGAACCTGCACAGTCTTTAAAGTGTAAGGAGGTTTGGCTACGGTCATGGGGATAACGGTCATATGGACCAGGAGCCTAGCCATCGGAGTTTCGAGAATCGCGAGTTGGATATGTCAAAGTTCATTGACATCACAAACCCCAAAATCGCGATGAGTGAAATCCCGACTGAACCTGAACCGTCAGATCAAGATATGATCTAGACCATCGACTCAACCCACGTCAACAGACCACGTCAGCTAAGCGACATGTGGCACAACCAGGTAGTGACAAGTGTCAGACTGATTCAATAATTCAGGCACATATGGGTAACGAATCAAAGTGACACGTGGCAGTATTTAACATGTGTCAAACCACGTGTGACGTCAACAGAGGCATCGATGATCGAGACTTTGAAATGACAAAGTCATTTGACATCGAAAGTCTCTAAATCCCGGAGGAATCGGGACCGTCCATCTGGAAGGACATGTGGCATGAGATCGGTGCCATCGGGAAGAGGCCCGACAGGAAAATCATTGATCGACATTTTGTTCATCGGGAAATCGGGGATCCCGTTGACAAGAGTTTTTGTGCAAGACAGAATCGCGATCCACGAAACCCCGATGAGTGGGGGCCAGGTGTCAGCACAACAACGAAGGAGGACGATGGCATAGTGAAGGCCAGCTGTCAGAGATAAGGAGCACATCAGGATTCAGCATACCGAGAGTCCCATTGACTTGTGCATCTTGGCATCACAAACCCCGTAGCCCTGACGGGATAAGGCTGCGGTCACGAGTAATGGTCACGTGGACCAGGGCTCAGCTAGGAGGGATGAAGCACATCGCAAATTGGGAAATCACGAATCCCGTGGACATAAACATTATGTCATCGCAAGTGCCGAAACTTCGATGGAGTAATAAGACCAAGGTCACGTGATCGCAGGTCACATGGACCATTGTGTAGCCGGAAGGGGCTAAATCTCGGGAAAGGTCGAAACCCCGATAGAGAGACATAAGGCTGTGGTCACAGCCCTTGGTCACGGGATTTGTAAGTGAATAAGACTATGAACGCCGAGAGTGTCGAAATCACGATATATGAAATCCCGATTTGATCTGAACCGTTTAATCAAGTATTGATCGCAGGGCTACTGATGCATACAACAATGAAACTGCCAGAAACCACTGATGGTTTCAGCCAGAGAAGCTGAAGAGTTACGATGTTGATCTCGCAGAGCACTCGAGAGGTGGAGAAGATTGGCGCGTTTAAAGCATGCAGAGGAATAGAGAACATTGCATGCACAAGGTACACAAAAGCAATAAATACACGGTACAAAGAAGAGATTACGTTGTTGTTGCTGTGGGAATTTGCGGTTGCTATTGGAGTTTGCTGTGGTGATTCATGTGTGAAGAAGAATCAGAGTGTAGCAGCTGAATGAAATAGAAGAGGATCTGTGCAGAGAATGGGTATGGCGCAGAAAGCTTAAAAAGAAGGAGAACAGACAGTGCAAATGATCTAAGCAGAAAGGTAATAAGGCAGACAGAGCAATGAAGTGGAGCAGAACAATGATAAGTCAGGTAGGCCATCATCGAACATCATATCACTGTAATAAATTTAGTAGCAAAGATTTATATTTCAGGGTGGTTGGGAGGTGCTAGGGAGGACTGTTTTCCTCAGAGGTTCAAGTGGGTTCTTGAACACAGGGAGTTGGTGCTTCCTTCTAGTTGGTGCTAGAAAAACCAGGGAGTCGGTGCTTCCTTCTAGTTGGTGCTAGAGAAAACAGAGAGTTGGTGCTCTCAGCAAGTTGCAGCTT
>WSFP011356261.1:0-34126 GCA_009831015.1 Picea engelmannii | reverse complement strand
ATTACTTAATGCACATGTCCCTAGTGCAAAATATTTCATAATGGTACACATATTCAACTTGGAGGCCAAATATTTCCTCTAAATGGATTATGTTGAAGGTGATGTTCAAGGATATTGAGCCTTACAAATCCATTTATGGAATAGGCCCTTATTGTCCTCCCTTCCCTTGTTATGGTAAAATCCTTGAGACCCATTCCTACTATGAAAAAACTCATTATTAGACCCATATCCTACTTATATGACAAAGATTCACTTTAAAGGAACTATGTTGTGGTTTGTGTCCTTGTCCATGGCCCTTGTAGGTCCTCGAAAGATTCATTTAGAGCCTAAGGGATTTATTGGCCTCTCATGCACATTATCAAGGAATTGAGACCTATCCCCATTATCCAAGGAATTATAGGAGAAACCATGTTCCACTTGGAGGATATGGTAATATTAATATTAAAATTGCAGCCTAAAATAATTTTTATTTTTATTTTTAAATAAATATACTCGTCGCACTTGCGACGACAATCATACACCTGCGACGGATTTGATTTATAAACAACAAAATTGGTCTTCGCAAGTGCGACGACAACTTAAGTTGTTGCGACGAATTTTCTATATAAACAACAAAAGTTGTCGTCGCACATGCGACGACAACTTAAGTTGTTGCGATGCACTTGCTACATAACCAATGCAATATGTTGTGGCAGTGGGCATCGCAAGTACGACGACAACTTAAGTTGTTGCGATGAATTTGCTATATAAACAATGAAAGTTGTCATCGCAAGTGCGACGACAACTTAAGTTGCTACGACGAATTTTCTATATAAACAATGAAAGTTGTCGTCGAAGTCGTCATCGCAATTGCAATGACAACTTAAGTTGTTGCGACAAATTTGTTATATAAACAATGAAAGTTGTCGTTGCAATAGTCGTCACAAGTGCGACGACAACTTAAATTTTTTTGATGCAGTTGCTACATAAATAATGAAAGTTGTCGTCGCAACGGTCGTCTCAATTGCGACGAAATGTTGGTTTTAGTTATTTTGCCTATATTGTCATATTGGCGACGATATGTCTTTTTTGTCGCAATTGTGAGAAGTTCCCTATGGTCGTCGCTCTTGCGACGATAATTCAAGTTCATCGCAATTGCCACATGACATAAAACAACATTTCAGAGACTCAAGATTCGTCACAATATCCACGACAGAACGTCAAAATAGTCGTCGCAAAATGAGTCAAATTTGCTAGTGAGCCCTTTTTCCTTTGCCTCTTGTCTGTTTCTTGGGTTGTGGATCAGGATTTAGGGATTGGATCAACCAGCTCCAGGGCTTTTGTACTTCCCTCAGAGCAGAAATGACCAAAGTCTTAATTAGGAATTGATGAAATAGGCTACCCTTTGCAGTGGTAGGGTGTGACTGCACCCTTTTTTACATCTTTGCCAGGATTTTGAATGGAAATTAAGGCAGACTTAAAGGATAGTCTCCATTGAGATGCATTAACAACCTAATATAATAAATGTAAATCAGTGAGAATCTGCCTTCGCAGGTGATATACCTGTGGATAATGATTAAAGAAGTATGTCATTCTTGTCTAATCCAACTATGAGGGACCCCCTTTCTCCAATCCAGGTTTTTCTTATCTGGTAACAAAAATTGTTTGACAAATTCTGTGACTAAATGCTCCTTTTTCCACCATTGCTCTCCTCGAACTACCAATCTGCAAGCTTTGGAGATTGATTGTTCAATCACCGGCATCAACAATTTTCCGATCTCCACTTTGAAACCAACGAAGTTCTATGCAAACACCATAGATACATGTTCGTCATGACCTTGGAAGGTGGTGAAGAATTCAAACCAGCCAACGTCTTTAAACCTTTACGCCATCTGCGGATATGCTTCGAGAAGCTTAGCACCCTCAAGTTCCAATCTGACAATTTTCCCACTTCTCTTAGGTGCCATATTGATAATATGATGCTGCAACTCGGGACTGTCGGAAGTTGAATATACAATTTGTAACTGTTAGCAATTTCTTCTGAAAGATACCTATGCTTATAATTCAACAAAATCAGAACAACAAGTGACAGGGTCGTATAATGATGTTTGGGAATTGAAATGATTTGAAATGGATCTTTGTAGGTACAGGATGATCCCATCATGTAACGATTTGAATTGCATAATTGATTCAAGTGATATCGTGGGACACATGCAGATTATTGATCCACGATTTATGTAATCATAACAAAATCAGGGTGGTTGGCGCTTATCATGGCATGTTTACATTAGCGCTACAGGAATAATGTTATTCTAGCAGCACTATTAATGACTTAGCAGAAATTTGAATTTGAAGGATTAAAAGAGGCATATGATGTGACAAGTCTTGTAAAACCATGTCTTAAATCCCCAAACTTAAAGAAATTATTCAAAAAGATAAAGTGTGAATCAAAACAAACTCAAAACAAAGATTAAACTCAAATGAAAGCACACAATGAAGTGCAGGTAGGGAGGGTTTAAGATTAGAATTTCTCACTAAATCAAAAGAAAAATTAGAGACTAACACGGACTCCTTCTGGGGGTGGAGTTTTGATGATAAACTCCAAGAATTGCAGACCAATGCCTTTTCCTTTATTTATGATTCACTAATCTTACTACATATGTTAGTCTTTATTCATAACATAACTGTAAAAAACAATTCCATTGGCTATATGGAGTCTTTATTGGAAGAAAAACCTACTGTACAAACTGAAAACCTTATGAGTCTTTAGAGAAAATAGTGTTTCAAGAACCTCCCATTCACTGGGCCTCCAAAAGTTTCTATGTCATCTAGATTATGCAGTAGAAAAGTGTTATTGTCCATTACTTTGGCTATTCTGAAAGGACCATACCATAGGTTATCGAACTTACCATGTTTTGTTTTATACTCTCTCCTAGAATCCCACCTTAACACCAAATCTCCTTCCTTAAAAACATCTTTCTTAGTTCCTTTATCAAATGTGGCCTTGACTTTGCTCTGGTGAGCAACAACTTTCTTATTCATTTGTTCTCTCACCTGTTGAACCTCAATCATCTGAAAAATTCTCCTTTGGAGATCGTTGGGTTCTTCTAACTCTTCTTATAAAAACTTTAAAACTAGTAGGCCCAATTGAGTTGGAAGAATGGCTTATGTCCCATATACCATCTGAAAAGGAGAAGTCCCAATAGACTTCTTGTTACTGATACAATCAACCCATAGGAAAAACTTTAACTTGGAATCCCATGATTTTTTATTTTCTGCCAGTAGTTTTTTTATAATCCTTATCAGACTTTTATTGGAGGACTCTTCTAACCCGTTCCCTTGGGGGTAGTAGGGAGTAGAGTGGACCAATTTGATATTATACTTATTACAGAATTCAATCATGGAATTGGATTTAAAATCTTGTGCATTATCAGTAACCCGTTTTTTAGGACAACCAAACCTGGAAAAGATATATCCTTCAAGAAAATCCATGATTACCTTGTATGTTGCATTCTGAGTCGGAATTGCTTCAATCCACTTTGTAAAGTAATTTGTGGTTGTAAGGATCCATCTATGTTGCCCCGAAGATGAAAGATTGATCTCCCCGATGAAATCCAAGC
The DNA here is from genome assembly GCA_009831015.1 of Picea engelmannii. Lineage (NCBI taxonomy): Eukaryota > Viridiplantae > Streptophyta > Pinopsida > Pinales > Pinaceae > Picea > Picea engelmannii. The sequence continues at coordinate 30,527 of WSFP011356261.1, read as the reverse complement.
CCCACTGTTGGAATGGTCCACGAGTGATAATTGGTTTCAGAGGCAAAGACATAAGTTTCTTCTTTCCAACAAATTTCTGATAGGGTTCACATGCCCTGACCTGAGCAAAAATGTTTGAGAATAGAACTGGCCAGTAATAGCCTGCCCTGAGAATCTTGAAGGCAGTAGCTTTCCAATAGTGATGGCCTTTGCAAACACCATGATGTAGATCACAAAAAAATTGTTTGGCCTCTTTTCCATCAACACACCTCAACAAAATTCCATGAGGGTCTTTCCAGAATAAGATTTGATCAATAATGAAAAACTTTACTGATCTTACTTTTAATGCTCTGAACTTTGATTTATCCACTTGTGGAGGAGATTGAAAATTCAGAAGAAAAAATATGATATCTTTGTAGCATGGTGAAGAAACATACTTGTTGTTTACCTATAAATTTGTTTCTTCAATTTGGAATGAAGAGTTATGTGTCTTACCTAAAAGATGGTACAACCCAATTGCTTTGCAATTAGACTCTATCATTAATTTGGCAAGGCCTTGACCTTTTATCAGCTGAGTAGGATTTATAGTGAGGTTATACTCCAGGATTTTTGTTATCCATTTTCCTCTCTTTCCTTCACAATTAGGCTGAACCAAGATTTCTTTGACTACACTACTTGGGACATAAGTTGTGATCTTAGATTGAAGAACATATACTCTGAAGGATTGTAGAGCCTTTACCAGGGCATAGGCCTGTTTCTCCATCATATCATACTTCAATTCAGAATCTCTGAGAGTTCTGTTAAAGAAGGAGATGGGTTGTTCAAATCCTTTCTCATTTCTTTGCAGAAGAACAACAGCTATGGTATTTTCTGAGGCAAATGAAAAAATCATGAATTCTTTGGAGTAATTTGGACTTATGAGAACAGGGGCCTGAACAAGAGCCTGTTTGATATTTTTAAAAGATTCTTTAGCTTCTGGTATCCACTTAATTTATGCATCATTTTTCAACATGTCAGTAATGTACTTGATAATATCTGCAAAGTTAGGTATAAACCTCCTTAAAAAATTAATTTTACCAATGAAGGACTGAATAGACTTCTTATTTCTCGAAATGTCTATTTGTTGGATAGCCTTTACTCTTTCAGGTTCTATTTTAACACCTTCAGGTGAGACAATATGTCCTAAAATCTTTCCTTCCTCCATGGCAAAATGTGATTTTTTAGGATTAAGTGATATACCGTACCTCCTACATTTCTCAAAAGTCTGCTTCAAGTGATGTAAATGTTCTTCATCGGATGCTGAAAATATAGTGATGTCATCAAGATAAATAACTAAAAACCTGTCTTTCTCATCAATAAAATCAATGTCCATAGCCCTTTGAAATGTGGCTCCTGCATTCATCAATCCAAAGGGCATCTTTTCATACATAAAAGTGCCCCAGGGAGTGGTAAAAGTTGTTTTCTTTTTGTCCTCCTCTACTACTGATATTTGATTGTACCCTGAGTATACATCAAGCATAGAGATCCTCTTTGCTCCTACAACTCTCTGTAAAATATGATCCATTTTTGGTAATGGATAATTGTCTTTTAAGGAGCACTTATTCAAATTCCTGAAGTCCACACAAAGCCTTATCTCTCCACTCTTCTTTCTAACAGGTACAAGGTTGGCCACCCACTCTGAGTATCTCAGTGGCACTATGATTTTGGCTTCCAATAACCTTTTCAGCTCCTTTTCTATTACAGGTAACAACAAAGGATTAAATTGCCTGGACTTTTGCTTAAAAGGTTTCAATCCAAGTTTCAAGGGAATTTTGTGTTGTATGATCTCTGGATCAAACACCTTCAAATCTTCATAAGACCGGGCAAATATACATGAATATTGCTTCATTAATTCAACACATTCTTCTCTCTATTTTTGTGACAGTTTTCTAGATATTTTGACCAACCTAAGATTTGAATCAAGGTTGATGTCACAGTCCACTACATCAGTTTCTTATGTTTGAATAACAGCCTTCCTGGAAACATCATTGTGATCAAACAATCTCTCTAGTGGGACCAAAACTTTAGGCAAATGATTGGTCTTTAGTTCGATAATTTTGTGCCTAGCAATATTGTCTTGAAGAATATCTATAACATGTACCTCTCCTTTACCATCTTCGTCATCTTGATCTATTGAAATGTTAGAAAACTCTTCAATAGTTTTCAAGAATCTTTGAATTTCCTCATCATCTTTAAAGACCTGACAATGTTTTATATTGTCTGGTATTGAGGGTTTGTGTCTAACCTCAACTTCAAATTTCAGATTAGGGAACATTGGAGTTTTTAAGTTGCTAGTTGCAAGTGCCAAAGAGTCAGCCTGTTGATTTAAACTTTTGTGCACAAAAGTAATATTGAATGCCAAAAAGAAATTATCCACATAATCCCACACCTCATTTCTATACTGTTTCAACCTTTGTTGTTTGGTTTGATATATGTTCTTGATTTGGTGAATAATAAGTTCCGAATCACCAAAAACATAAAGCTTATCTATACCCATATCTTTAGCAACTTTCAACTCTAACAACAAGGCTTCATACTCACTGATGTTATTGGTTGTGTCAAATTCAAGTTTATATGACATAGGAATAACCTCCTTAGTAAGGGAAATGAAGACAATCCTAGCACCAGAACCTTCTCTAGAACATGCCCCATCAAAATACATTTTCCAAACAAAATTATCTTCTCTGTCCCAAACAACAATTGTTGTCTTTCTAACCGATACTTCTGCCATCTGATCACTCATATGAAAAATAGAGGAACCAAGATCATCTTCTACAACATATATAGGATGATTAGTGGGGTTCTTGTGATCACTTACCAAATAAGTCATTCTTACTTCCATGTATAATATTCATTGTCCCCCACCAAAAACAGGTATGCTTGCATAACTAAGATCCATTTGGAGAGTGCCTCCTACCTTTTTGGCCCAGGATCTTGAAATAAGCATTCCAAATTTTGGTGGTATGTCAGCCATAATAACATCTAATACCACGCTTTTCATAGGTAATTGGGAAAGAGTAACAACCACATCCTTCATAACTCCCAGGCATTTGACTTTCTTGGAGTCAAAAGAATATAGATCATGGTAAAGTTTAGTAATGTCTAACCCTAATTATTCCATCACCACCTTAGGCATGACATTATGCGAGGCACGAGAATCCATTAGGCAGTTATGCAATATCTTGTCATGAACATTTAGTGATATGTAGAATGGGGGAGAAGTAACAGTTCTATCTTCAATATGAGGTCCAATTATTATAGAAGGGTTCTCATCTTCCAGATTGATAATATCTAAAGAGGTAACCTCAACAAGAGATTGTAGATCTTTAAGAATATTTTTCCTAAAAGGCTTTGTTTTCATGAGTTTTAGCAGTGGCATAGAAATCTTGATTTTGTTAATTTCATGTTCTAGACTGAAAGAAGAAACATTCTTTTATGGTTCCTTTATCTCTGTAGTATTAACCTTGGCAGGCTACTTCACTAATTGATCAATCTGAATCACGGGACTGTCTTTACTGATTCTTGCTTTAACTGGGTTGCTAGTCTTCTTTGTGGAAACAAGTATATCTACTTTAGGTGCATTTGAATTAGATCTGAGATTATATTTCTTCCTTTTAGGTTCCTTCTGAACAGTCTCATCAGCATCCCCTTCTTCAAACTGGTTAGAAATCAAAGTATCTTCATAATCTTGTTGTGTTACATGCATAAGAGATGTTTCAGAATCATTTAGATGTACTGCAGGGTCATCATTTGTATCATCTTCATCCTCTTCCTCATCTATTGCATTATTCTAGAAAGGAGGCAAAACTTTTTGGTCTTCTTGATTTTTTCTTTCTCTTGGTAAGATCCAGGGTGCATTGTTTGGCCTCCTGAACTGATTTTGATTTCTATATCCACCCTCATGTGCAGGTCTACTGGGTTGTTTTTGTAACATCTTAAATCTTTCCATCTCAGATGTCAAATCTTTCAGCATCTTATCCATTTCATCTATCTTAGAATCAGATGTTGTATTAGAAGAGGAAGGCATCTCTTCTTTTTTATTTTTTTTGTCTCTATCACCTCTAGTATTCAATTTCTCTACTGCTAATATGTTTGATTCTACCTCAATAGCAGCTTATTGCATCTAGTTGAGGGTAGCGACCCTTCTTTCTCTTAGCAACAAGGAAAATTCAACATCGAAATCATTGGCAAAGGTGATTTTAGTTGATGTCTCTGAAGGTTTAATCTTGTCTGGAATTTTACCATACATTTTGTTGAATCTTTTGGTAAAATCAAGTATTGATTCACCTTGTTTCCTTTTTAAAGCACCAAATTCAGTGATGTAGTATAAAAAGTCTTTCTTGTCTCCCCAGTGTCTAAGGAAGGTGTCATCCAAGGCTTCAATATCAACAATTGAATTAGGTGGCAAACTCCTAAACCACTTTCTTGCTTCACCATATAAACTCTACACGAACAATCTCATCCATACATCTCCATGCTCTACATTGAAATTGTCTGCAAAACTGTAAAAGGAATTCAAAAGATCTTCAGTAGTAACTCCTCCTTCTCCATTAAATCTGGGCAAATATTTCATATAATCATTTGGTGGAAAGGCATACATGACTTATGGAAGGATTAAAGGGGCATACCTTGCTGCAACAATTGCATCCATTCTATTTACAACCATATTTGCTATCTTTGGAGTTGGAGTTTGGGGAGTAAGCAAGATTGGTGATGTGGAAGGTGAAACTGTCCCTTGTGTATGAAAACTTAACTGTACTGACAATGAATCTTGATCTTTAGTAGACATAGGTTTCTCTTCGGGACTATAATCAGATGATGGGCCAACAAATAGAGGATTCTCAAAAGAGGAATAATGTGATTTAATTTCTTCAGAGGAGAGAGATCCAAAAGATGAAGAGAGTGTTTTTGGTTCACTCTTAATATCTTTGCTATGATCTTTCAAGGTTTCAGCCACAAGCAAAGTGTTTGAATATTCTTGTTCGATGAGTTCTGGAAGTAGCCTCCATTGATCTAGATTTAATTTTGAGATAGTTGAAGGAAATGAAACTATAACAGGCTCAATGATAGGTTTGACTTCACTTTCCAGAATCACCTCCTCATCTGATTGGGTTTTATTGATTTCAGAGGACTGTCCTTGAAAACTTTCTGAAGATAATTTTCCCTTTGAGAGAGAGGACTGTCCAGAAATAAATTTAGGTTTTCTTAGTAGCTTTTCAAGATCTGGAACTGCTGCAACAAGCTCATTATCTACATTTTTTCTAGTTATTGGTCTCTCAGTAGATGATGAAGAAGTTGGAGGAGTTTTAGGTCCTTTCCCTTCTCTTTTAGGATCCATAATTACCACAGAGGAGTCGTCAGGTGAATAATCACAGTCTTATGTAGTGTTCAAAATCTTGTTCACCATCAAAATTTGGATCTAATATTTGTCGTTTCCCCAGGGAAAAAATATTCGTTCCTTCGTCCCCGGCAACGGCGCCAAAAGATGTTAGTCCCTAAAGTTGCACTTGACTATGAGAGGAAAAGCTAGGGCATCATCGAGTTATTGCAAAGTATTTTGAGGGTGCTTATGGTTTTTTTTTTTTTAATAAGGTGGTTGAAAACTGGCTCAAAGTTTTAAAATAAACAAGAAATTCAGAATAAGAATAGAAGATATCCCATTGACTGGTTAAAGGGTAGTCATATAGATGAATTAGATAAATAAGGAAAAGAGAAAATGAAGTTTTCAATTTTTCAACCTCACATAAAATTCTTATCTCAAAATATCATTAAGAAACAAGAACATTAGCCTAAAATCAAAACTTGAAAATAATCACCACAACAAATTCTTTACTGTTTCAATTGATAATCAAGAGAACAAATGCATTGCAATTTGAATAATGAGTTCAAGCATGAAGAAGTAAGAATAGAGTAGAAAAGAGAGTCTAACCATCCATATGCCTTTACTATTAAGTGTCAAATAGAACATGAATGTCTTACAAGGAGTTTCAAAACAGGTCTCCTGGATCTCCAATTTTTTGACCTGACCAGAGTCTTTCTTCTGCCTACTTAAACTATCAAAAATATCTCAGATCCTAATTTCTAGTATGTTATTAATGATAAGATCTGATTAACATCTATCTACTAGGAAGGTTAGCTCAAAAAGAGCATTTACATTACAAAAATAGATATCAATTCAACAACTTAATCTCGAATGATCCTTTCAACAATACATTCGATCCTACAAAATAGGAATTGGTTTGATCTAGTCATGCATTTTGAGGTATTTGCCTTTTCTGAGCCAAAATAAGTAAATCTTTCCTTGTTCCTTGGTAAACATCCAAATTGAAAGTCTACCAAATTCTTCATAAAGCTTTTAGGGTATGATAACAGCAGTAGCCTTGGCAGTCTTCTGTTTGAGCTTTGTGGTGAGTACGATGTTATGCCAATAGAGTTTGAAATTTATTTCTCTGAGTTCTTTGAGCAATGCTCTTTGCTCTTTTTTCTTCTTCTTAAAACCCTGTATCCTTTCTTGCTACCTGGCACTCCATTGTTCTACATGAGCCTTCTCTTTCTTCAACAGTTTTACCATCTTCTAGAGTTCTTTGATCCTTTCTTTGTCAGTTCTAACCTTAACCTTGAATTCGGGGAACTCCTCTACAGGTGCATGCTCATTCAGATCTATGGCAACCTTAGTCTTTCTCAATTTAATTTGGTATCTAGAGGCCAATCCTAAGTTGTGCTCTTCATCTGAACTAGTTGAATCCATGGCTTCAGGCATATCTGATATGTGGTCTGAATCTACAAGGTTGCTTTCTTTATTTTCAGGAACCCTACCGATACCTTTAGCAGATGCTTTAGCTCTTGACAATCTGGTAGTAGCTCTTGTTACAGGTCCTATTGGGAATGGAACAGTTTACTTAATTCTTTTTGTCGGTTCTTTATGTAAAGGAGGTTTTCTTGCCTTTTATTTGACACCTGCTTTAGTGTCCTCAGAATGATCCTCTATAACTATGACATCTTCTTTTTTGATTGAGGGATCGAACATAGCTTTAGACCTTATCCTGTATTTGTTGGTAACTCTAGTAGAATTTCTCCTAGGGTTTTGAGACACAAACACATATTTCTTCTTTTGCCTTTTGACTGCAGCACCTTTCTTACTGGTTTCTGGTGATTTATGTTTGAATGTGGTTTTAACATCAGAATCTTCATCAGAATCTTCTTCTATTTCTTCATCTTCTTCAGAAAACTTTTCTATTTATGCATCCAATTTAGGTCTCTTACCTCTGCTGGTTCTTGTCACCCTGATGTCGAACATTTCCTCTTTAACAAGAGTTTCATCAACTGGAATACTATGTTTCTTTGTAACATCCCTTTTTCATTTGCCTCTTGTCTATTTGTTGGGTTGTGGATTAGGATTTAGGGATTGGATCAACCAGCTCCAGGGTTTTTGTACTTCCCTCAAAGCATAAACGACCAGAGTCTTAATTAGGACTTGATGAAACAGGCTACCTTTTGTAGTGGTGGGGTGTGACTACACCCTTTTTTACATCTTTGCCAGGCTTTTGAGTAGAAAGTAAGGCAAATTTAAAGGATAGTCTCCATTGAGATGCATTAACAACCTAATATGGTAAATGTAAATCAGTGAGAATCTATCTTCGTAGGTGATATACCTGTGGATAATGATTAAAGAAGTATGTCATTCTTGTCTAATCCAATTGTGAGGGACCCCCTTTCTCCAATCCAGGTTTTGCTTATATGGTAGCATGAATTGATTGACAAATTCTATGACTACATGCTCCTTTTTCCACCATCGCTCTCCTCCAACTACCAATCTGTAATCTTTGGTGATTGATTGTTCTGCCACCAGCATCAACAAATTTCCGATCTCCACTTCGAAACCATCGAAGTGTTGTGTAAATGCCTAGATACATGTTCGTCATGACCTTGGAAAGTGGTGAATAATTTGAACCAACCAGTGTCTTTAAACCTTTGTGCCATCTGTGGATATGATTCAAGAAGCTCAGCGCCCTCAGGTTCCAATCTGACAATTTGCCCACTTCTCTTAGGTGCCATATTGATAATATGATGCTACAACTTGGCATTGTCGGAAGTTGAATATACAATCTGTAATTGTTAGCAATTTCTTCTGAAAGATACCTGCGCTTATAATTCAAAAAAATCAGAACAACGAGTGACAGGGTCGTATAATGATGTTTGGGAATTGAACTGATTTGAAATGGGTCTTTGCAGGTACAGGATGATCCCATCACGTAATGATTTGAACTGCATAATTGATTCAAGTGATATTGTGGGACAAATGTGGATTATCGGTCCACGATTTATGTAAGCATAACAAAATCAGGGTGTCTGGCGCTTATCGTGGCATGATTACATTAGCACTATGGGAATAATGTTATTCCAGTAGTGCTATTAATGACTTAGCAAAAATTTGAATTTGAAGGATTCAAATAGGCATATGATGTGACAAGTCTTGTAAAACCATGTCTTAAATCCCCAAACTTAAAGAAATTATTCAAAAAGCTAAAATGTGAATCAAAACAAACTCAAAACAATGATTAAATTCAAATGAAATCATACAATGAAGTGTAGGTAGGGAGGGTTTAGGATTAGAATTTCTCACTAAATCAAAAGCAAAATTAGAGACTAACAAAGCATTTAACAATTATACGACAATGCATTGTGTCGATTCCATCAGGATTTTATGGAAACAAAAATGAATTTCAAGCAGTTTCAAACCAACGTTCAATTCTATTCGTAATGCAGATAGCACATAGCAAGACCAAATCACAATGCGACAATCTGGGCCCTGCCATATAAATTTTGTTTTCATCTCAACCTTGCTAAGCAAACGATTTCTTATTTCCCTTTTGCTTCCTTGATTCTTTTAGTCCGAAAGGGAACATTTTATTAGTTGTCCATCCCCTGGCCTCTATTTGAGCATTTTTTACTTTATTAATGAAATTACCAAATTTCTTGTTCGCGAATAAAAAAAAAAAATTGATATATGGTTGTTGTAGTCAAATGGGACTATGAAATCAACTACAATATTAAAATTCAAGATCGTCATTGTTGTTTCTAGACATGCAATTATTAAGCTTTAATGCTAATAACCCATCATGCAAGAAGTTTAATACTTAAGTTAATATGTTAAAGTCATGGAAGAATGTATCAAGAACACAATTACTCCCACAAGTTGTAATAAAAACTAATCATCAACAAAGCATTTGCTCACACCCTTTTTAATGGTACAAGCACAATAGAAAACGAATAATTGGATAAAATATTGGACCAGAAAATGATGGTTTTGCAACAATGGGGCTTGTTTGAAACCAATTCCCCCTTACGAAAATTGCCCTCCACCTTTCTATTTTCCCACTCTTTTATCCCCTGTAGTTTCTCTTTATGGTTACTTAGTCGTTCTTCTGAAAATGTCTTGTTGCACGGGTTGGCAGATTCAAGCGTTCACATTGTCATTCATGATTTTATATCATGATTCCGATCGAGCGCTTCCCCTTTCTCTAAATTGCACTTCCATTGTTTTGTGACCTACAAATAGTACTCCAACTTCTGTGATATGCAAATTTACTTCTAGACTCCCACATCATCCCCTCTTCCATGTTACACATTTTGCACTGAAATGTTCTGATACATACAATTTGACCGTCGAGGCCTTACGTCTCCTCAAGAACCCTTGTCAACCTATTTTAAATCTCGTCCGACCGCTTTCCACACTTGACCATTTCTTGATATCTCTTTCGCGGATCATTAGGTTGGCGGGTTCTGGAAATTTCCAATTTCTAGTCCTTGTTTCTTGTGCCCGCCACCTTCATACTTCTTTCCAAGTATATGCAATAAGTATACAACTTCTTCAGAAACATATAGAAAAGATCTTTCCAGGAAATGGAATATCTATTACAGATTTGAATATATTGGCCCTTCTTTTCCCTCTCCTATACTTAACCAAATTCCCGTTTCTTTTTCCCCTCTACTTTGTCTTTTTGGTTACTTAGTTGTTTTTTCGAAAATGTCTCAATGTACACGTTGGTGAACTCACAGGTTCACATTTGCACTCATTCTTTTATATTGCAACTCCGACTGACCGCTACCCATTCCATGCCTAGCCACTTTTCAGATCGCAGATTCCTGGGCAAGCGGGCTCTATATTGCACTTCCATTGTTCTGTGACCCGCAAACAACACCCGTACCTCCGTGATATACAAATTTACTGTCAGACTCCCACATCATACCCTCTTCCGTGATACACAGTTTGCACTCAAAAGTTCTAAGACCTGCAATTTGACCTTCGGGTCCTCACGTCTCCTGGGGAACTATTGTCACCCCATTTTGAAGCCCGTGCGCCTGCTTTCCATATTTCACCATTTCTTGGAATCTCTTCCGCGCCTCCAATTCCATACTTACCCGACTTTTTCTCTTGCGGGTTCCTGGACAGGACGACTACACTTCCAGTGTTCCTTGACCTGCAAACAACCCCCCTCAGCTTCCGCAATATACAAATTGACTTATGGAGTCCTACATCAACCCCTCTTCTGTGTTACACAGTTTGCACTCGAAAGTTCTAATACATACAATTTGACCGTAGGGGCCTCACGTCTCCTCAGGAACCCTTGTCGCCCTATTTTGAAGCCCATCTGAACGCTTTCCACACTTGGCCATTTCTTGCAATCTCTTTCGTGGATTGTTGGGTTGGCGGGTTCAGACAATTTCCAATTCCTAGTCATTGTTTTCTGTGCCTGCCACCTTCACACTTCTTTCCAAGTATATGTAATAAGTATATAACTTATCCAGAAACATGCAAAAAAGATCTTTCCAGGAAATGGGATATCTATTACAGATTTGAATATATTAGCCCTTCTTTTCCCTCTTCTATACTTAACCAAATTCTCGTTTCTCTTTTCCCTGTACTTTATCTTTCTCGTTACTTAGTCTTTTTTTTTTAAATGTCTAGCTATGTGGGTTGGTGGACTCGCGGGTTCACATTTACACTCATGATTTTATATCGCGACTCTGACCGACTGCTTCCCCATTCCATACCTAGCCACTTATCCGACTGTGGATTCCCGAGTAGGCAGGCTCTAGATTTCACTTCCATTGTTCCATGACCTACAAACAACACCCTGACTTCCGCGATATACAAATTTACAACCGGACTCTCACATCATACCCTCTTTCATGTTACACAATTTTCCCATCATCCCCTCTTCCGTGGTACACATTTTGCACTCAAAAGTTTCAAGACATACAATTTGACCATCGGGTCCTCACGTCTCCTATGGAACTATTGTCACCCCATTTTGAAGCTTGTCTGTCTGCTTTCCATACTTCGCCATTTCTTCGAATTTCTTTCACGGATCGTCGAGTTGGTGGGTTCACGAAATATCCAATTCCTAATCGTTGTTTCATGTTCTCACGCCCTTCGCACTTATTTCCAAGTATGCAATAACTGAGGTTTAATGCTAACAACTCACCATGCCTCGAGGAGACCGTCATAATAATTGTTCCTACACAAATTGTACAGAAACATGCAGAAAATATCCTTCCATGTAATGGGATATATATTACAAATATCAATATATTAGTGAAAACAAATTCTACCGACCATTTCCCTATTCCATACTTACCGAATTTTTTGCTTGCAGGTTCCCAGACAGGTGGGTTCAAGATTTCCCTTGCATTGTTCCGCGACCTGCAAACAACACCCGAAATTTCGCGATATAAATGCAAAAAAGATCTTTCCAGGTAATGGGATATATATTACAAATTTCAATATATTAGCGAAAATGAGTCTGACCGACTGTTTCCCTATTCCATACTTAGCCACTTTTTCTATTGCAAATTCCTGGACAGGCAGGCTTAAGATTGCCCTTCCATTGTTCCACCACCTGCAAACAACACCCGTAATTCTACAAATATACAAACCGTCCACTGGACTGCCCCATCATGCACTTTTCCATTTTACGCCTTTTGTAGTCAAAATTTTTGAGACATGCAATTTGACCCTCGGACCCTCACCTCTCCTTAGAATCCCCTGTAACCCTATTTTGAAACCCGTCCAACCGCTTTTCATAATTGGCCATTCCTTACTTTCTCTTCCCCGTCCCCGTCATCTTCGCACTTGTTTATAATAAAAAAATTGTTTAGAAAAACACACACACACACACACACACATATATATATATAATAAAGACATATAATTTGACCGTCAAGTGCTCACCTCTCCTCCGTATCGCTTGCAACCCTACTTTCAAGCTTGTTCGACTGTTGTTCATACTTATGTATATATAAAAGAGTCTTATTTATAATAAAAAAGATTGTTCATATATATATGTGTGTGTGTGTGTAAGGTCTTATTTCTAAGTATGCAATTAGCAAGCTTTAATTTTAAACCAATATTTGAGAATATCTCCCATCAATACGCATTAAACCAAGAATTCTGGAGGGTTGTATTATCCCTTCCGAGTGTTAATTTCGAACATAATGGAATGTCGTTCGTGTGTCATCGGGTTGGCCCGTTCATGAAATATTCAATCCTTATTTCCGAAAACGAATTTGACGGACCGTTTCCCTATTCCATACTTAGCCACTTTCCCAAAATTCCACAAATATACAAACCGACCGTTGAATTGCCCCATCATGCTCTCTTTTGTTTTACACGTTTTGCATTCAAAAATTCTGAGAGATAAAATTTGACCATTCGACACTCACCTCTCTTGAGTATCCCTTGTAACACTATTTTGAATCTCGTCCGACCGCTTTTCATACCTGGCCATTCCTTGCTTTCTCTTCCTTGCCTTCGTCACTTTCGCACTTGTCTATAATAAAAAATTGTTTATATATATAAGGTCTTATTTCTAAATATGCAATTAGTAAGCTTTAATGCTAACAACTCATCATGGAGGAACCGTATAGATTTCCATTGATGAGCGAAAGGCTCAAGGAGATCTCCCATTAATATACATTAAAGAAAGATTTGAGCAGGGTTATATTATCCCTTCCAAGTATTGATTTCAAAATCATGGAATATCGTTCGCACATCGTCGGGTTGGCACGTTCACAAAACCTCCAATCCTTAATTGCTCTTCGTCGTACCCGCCACCTTCGCACTTCTAAGTATGGAATAAGTAAGCTTTACTGCTAACATCTCATCATGCAACACCCATAGAGATTATCATTAATGAGCGAAAGGCTCGAGGAGCTTTCCCATTCACAAGCATTGAACCAACATTTGCAGAGGGTTATATTATCCCCTCCAACTGTTCATTTCAACCATCGTCTGGAGCAAATGGACGTTCTCATAAACTTATGGCACCAACTCGACAACAGTTCTGTGGATATATAGTGAACATCTTCGGGCGTGAGGATCAGAACTTCTAGTGGTCCGGGGCATATTCTTACTACTCATCCCCTTCCACCAAGAACGAAATAATTTGGACCTCTGGTATTGCTAGTGCAGGTTGTGTCCCTAAAGTTTTTTACTGTAAGAAGTTGGTTTCTTGGTGTGCCAATAAATATATTTCATGCCAAATAATTATTCCACTGTGGGACCACTCTTATGTTTCTTTGTCACCTTCGGTCTTCTGCCAGATGTTAAGATTGTTAGAGCCAACATTGATGTTCAAAGGAGAAGATTCCAAGCAGTTCCTAAGAAAGAATAATAATGGGTTGGACCTCTTTCCCGAGTTCCTAGAAGACCCAATGGCAGTTCCTGGAGATATCACAAGCTTGCAGGTTAGTTCATTTATAAATCCATTACGGGAAATTGCCTTGTTGTTTACAAGAATAACGGGACAAGAATCCACAACAACTATTTCCCGCATGGTTCTTTATATTTTTTATTTCACAGTTAAGGAACAAGCTATTTTTTATTGGGGGAAGCTAATTTCCCATGAAATATGTTCCCAATTGTCAAGCTTCAAAAAGGAGAAGAAATTTTATATGTCATCCTACTTGGTTTTTGTGATAGCGGATTGTTGTCAGTTTCCAAAACTGTCTCTGTCCAAGAAGGTAAACTGAGAATTTGACCCAGTGACGTTCTGGTACTAGGCCTTGTGGAAGCACAAGGCCTCCCACTATTTTTATGAGGTTTTTAATGACTTTGTGTCTATTTTCAAAGTTTTATTGTTAGGAGAATATGCTCCCCGCATATCTGACCAGGCAACCAGGTTTTTGGACGGGAAGGGGGCACTTGAACAAATGGATAATTATAGTGTGATAAGGATTTTTGGCTCCAAGGAAAAACCTTCTCTTCTTCCATGTCACATCACAGACAAAATGTTTTTTACAGAAATAGCAAGGCAATACAACTATTGGTTGTATATATTCCATGAGAAGAGAAAAAAATAGTTCATTCCTCTGCCTTGGAAATTCGAGGACTTTGTGTTGAGGAACGTCAACAAAATTGAAAAATTCGCAGCCCATTTCAACAACTTGAACCTAAGATATGTTGAAAGCCTAAGAGGGTTCGACCCTAATAATTTTTTTCTTAGAACATTTACTAACACTTGGCCTCAGCAATTCTTTTTTCTAGAAACACCTGAGTGAAAACAGAGACATTGGCGACAACGCTCCTGCTTCTGATGCCAACGACCTAGACACACTGCAAAGCACCACTGAATTGTACAAGCAACATGGAAAAGGCCCTGGTGAGAAGAGTGTTCAATCGGTGGATAACACTCCCAAAAGTATGACATCCTGGAGCATCGCTCCAATGACCCACCACAACAAGAAAGAAACTCAAAATTATTCAAACGAAGGAGGAGATAATGACCCTCCTCACCCTAAAATTGATAGTTCTCACAAGCTTCCCATGGACAAGCAGAGAAAAAAAATTGTAGGACAAGCGGAAGAACCCAAAATTGACAGTGAGAACATGGAACTTGAGCCTAATCTGGATAGCGTATTCCACAACCTTGATCAGCCCGGAGACGCGATCCAGCATAGTCATCCAATGGACATAGTTGATATCAATTTTTTTGACGAAGATGAATCCTTCATGTTCCAGAGCATTTTTTTTGGCAGCGAGTCTAAAAAATTAGTTATTGAAAAGGGAGATGTAAAAAATAAGAAAGGAAAAAATCGTTCAGAGGTTAACCTTGCAAACATGCGACCGTCCCAAATCTATCGACTTCACATGGCAACCAGAGATGCTCTTGATGATTCCATTGGAGGCATTAAGGCTGAGAATGCCAGACTGAAGGACCGATTCAAGGAATTGGAGGAATCTTTGATTCCTATGCCATTGCTTGCCAATCCTTTAGCAATAGTCATGCCTGCCACCCCCACATTCAAGTTAAAAGGATCCTCCATCCTCCTCGCATCGTGTAGAGGGTATGTGGAGAATAATATCAAGAAAATAATGGAACTAATTGTTGAGGCGTGGGAAACATCACAAACCATGGCTTCCCTTGGAACGAGGCCACATACTTTGCTTGAACATTTGCAGACATATTTAAAAAATGAAAAACGTTTATATTTAGACATGGTCGTTCCTTTTGGCACCAATGTCAACAACATGACATAAATGACAAGAAGACAACAAGATCTCCCCTCCAAAAACCAGATCACTCAATTAAATGTATGCTGGAAAGAGAAAGTGAAGAACCTGCATCTCATTGTCCAGTCACGTGAACAAGCCATATCAAAGAAAGGAAAATTATTCACAAAGCTAACCAAAATAGACTTAGCCGAAAGGACCAACGAGTTCCAAGACCCCAACTTAATCGTCAACTCCTTGCCCTTAACTAAGAAAGCCTTCGATAAACAAGTTGATATTTTTAAGGCGTTGTCTTTGGAAAAGTTTTACAACATCCTTGAATATGGTGAAGATGACGTTGACAACTGGCTAGTTGACTATTCGGTACAAAATGAAGAAATTGATTAGGCTCTATGCAATCTTTCTATCAATCTAAGGGAATTAGAAAAAGAACTTTTCAACATAAAAATCTGGAATGAGATCAACATCACCCCCTTGAGAAGCTACATTGAATAATGGGTCGAAAGGGAATTGAAGCGGGTCGTCGATGAAAGGCAATATATAGTTGGCATGATTCCAGTAGCCATCGACGACAACAATAAAAAGGCATCAACAAGAAAATAGAAAAAGGGGTGATATGTACCATCACTGTAAGTCTATACTGATCACATCATGCTTTATTTATCAATCCAGTTATTCGACTTTTTTAAATAGAAATGTCTAGCCAAAGACTGATACCTTTCAATTTCTTCTTTTCAGGTATTACACCCTATTGTCGCCCACTTCTTATTTCCACAATCCTATTTCTTGTACATATTTCTCTTATGGTCCACGAGAGCCCCAATCCCAATCTATATGACAAACGCATTTAAATTTCCAGGAATATGTAATAGACAATATTATTTTTTGATATATTTCAAATAAAACTGTTTTTTATCTCCTTTTATATTTATGTGTTCATAAATTTTTATCTTCAACTTTGTCCTGGAACATATAGAGACATACATGCCATATGGTCTAGGAAAGAATTTTTTTTTTTAACGTAGTGTTAGCACAAGGAATTTTGATGAATTGATGTTGTTTCCTTAGGAAATAACCCCTTGGTGAAAAAAAAAAAATTAAGAAAAAGGGGTCCTAGCGCGACCCACTTTATGTTTTTATCCTAAGTCTCTGGTGATTTGACAGTTTTTGGTGCATTGTGCTAAGAACCGCGCAGATCTCAGCGGTTGAGTGAGGTGCGCTCAGATCTATGGTCCACGTCAATTATCGGACCCCACCCCGACCTTTCTGCCTTTAACGGGGGGGGCGTCCTAGTTGGTGGTTTTCTGGCGTGGGCCCCCCACTATCACGTCACCTCCATAGCAACTTGGACCCCCCTCATGCTTTACCGCTTATCGCCTACCCCCCCTTCGAGCTAACTGCCAGACTGCCTCCCAATACCGCCTGTGCTCCCGCTGACACCTATCCTCCACTCGCCCGACCGCACGCCTATCCCTTCCCCACTGTCATTTATCCCCCTCTCACCTCCCAACATCTGTCCTCCACTCACACTCCATGTCACCTCTGTTATTTTCGTGTACCCCTGACATACCACTCTGCTCTACCACTGCATTCTCTCCCCTTGCCACATCGCCCTTGTGCCTTTACACCTCATCCGTCGAGTACTTGCACTCACGCAATCTCGGTCATCGCTCTCTAGTCACGTCCTTCCACATGGTCGTTGCTCACTTGTTACAGCCTGCGAGTTTGCACTAAGAACCTTGCCCACTCACCATCATCCTCCTCCATGTCCACCTACCATTTTTCTCTGCAAAGGTCCAACAATACACAGGTGGCAAATATCAAAGTGAGGCCAACACGTTTTCAAGGTGTCGAGTTGACTCTACCCATCCTGATCTCAATGAAGGTAGTTAATGAAAGAGAGGGAGGTGGTTGGAATCTCGTCTCACCACATAAATGGAAAGCCAGAAAGGATTGGCATATCTAAGCTCACATCTGACAAAGAATTGCATGCACAGTCTGACAGAGAAGGTTCAGACGAAAGAGCTCGCATTTGACAGAAGACTGCATGCTCACTCTGCAGAGAAGACACATAAGTCAAGCCTTGAATGCATGAGTCGATCGCTCCTCTGGTGGTTGTAGTCAGTCCAAGTATAAGTATGTATCTTTGATATTTTGTTAAGGTTGGATGGTTGAGCAAGGCTCCCACATTGTAATGTTTTGATGAAGCACATTGGTTCTCTGGTTATGTACAGGATTTGATACTTCTTGTTTAATATAAGTCAACTTTCTTCTTCATCTTATTTGCCTCTAATATTGAAGTGTCCATGATTGAAGGATTCACATGGATTGTTATAGATGTATTGTGATGGATGTTTGATTACAATTTTGTTATGGTGTTCTTCAGTTTCCTGAAACTTTGAATCAAAGAGGATCTTGTGTTTGAATTTTTTCCTCCTTGGGTTGTTTGAAGACCTCTACACTTTCCTCACCAAAGTCTTCCTTCTATCCACCTTTACTACAACTTACTGTTTGAAGTTGATCAAGACCTCAATTGCTTGTGCATGCTAGTCCAGGTTTCTAAGTTAAAACGATATTGTCTTAAGTCTTATCCATTTGACCTCTTTAAACTCAATTTATAGTGACACATAACCTGATGGGTATTGGGCTCACCTTATATGAAATCCGAGGGTCACTCTCAATGCTAACATTCTTGGAGTCATTGTCGGGGAATGAATTGAAGACATTTACCTGGGATTGAACAACAAAGCTTGTTGATTCTGAAGGTGCATCAAAGCTCAGTACATTGAATATTGCAAATTGCACCTGGCGACTTCATTGTTTCAATTGTGGCTTCCAAAGGCAGACACACAAGGTCCACTCCACAACTGCCTCTAGCAACGCCTGAAGCTGACTCAGAGAAAATTATCAGAAAAGGAGAGACCTCTCAAGAAGGTGTTGTACCAGGTGATCCTGATAATTTTCTTAATCCCTCTTTACAAACTCCAGTAGTTGCTTCTAATTCTCTTGTTATGTCGTCTGCTGGAGTTTCAAGAACTTTAAATTTTGGGATTTTTCCTATTAATTTCTCCTCTCCTAGTCTTGGTTTAGAAGGATAAATCTTTGACACTCTTATTTCCCCTGAAGTTGTACAGTGGTTTAAACCCAGGACCTTAGAAGATTTTCCTACTCCAGGATTTACCACTCCTCCTCCTATTAGAGTTGTTACATTTACAGAGGAAGAAACTTTTGTTCCCTCGAGCCCTGTAAATTTTTCCCCCAACCCTTTGTTGTTTCCCTTTTCGCTGAGAAACACAGTTCCAATATCCCCTGTTCAAACTCCATCTCCTCCCGGTTCTCCTCCAATTCACGTCCCAATAGCAGGTGCTAATCCTCCCATAAACATAATGGATTCCATAGTAGCTGCTAGATACACCCCTCTTGTCTTGCCTCAGCCCCTGAACGCTCTTCCACCTGGTGGCTACCTTAAGTAGTTGCCTAAGTTCACAGGCGAGGGGGACATGACTGCAGAGGAGCACCTTGCAACCTTTTATAGTTATGCAGACAATTATGTCATTGTGAATGAAGATGTATGACTGATAATTTTTGTTCATAACCTTGATGGAGAGGATAGGAAATGGTTTAGGGCCTTGGATCCTGGATCTATTGATGGGATAGAAGCCCTAGATGATGCATTCTTAAGACACTAGGGGGATAAAAAGGAGTTCCTTTACTATATTACAGAGTTTGGATCACTTAAGAAAGGAGAAGGGGAATCTGTTTCTGACTTTTCAAAGAGGTTTAATAAAATGTATAATAAGACTCCTACTAAGATTAAACCTATAGAAACCTCTGCCAAAATCACTTATGCTAGTGCTTTCGACCCTAATTGCTACCTCCTGTTAAGAGAAAGAAGAGCTACTTCCTTGGCTCATATGCAAGATGCGGCCTTGGAAGTGGAATCCAATATATTGGCAGTTGACAAACTTAGGAGTAAGGTTGATAGAGACAGAGGAAAGGGGAGATATGAAGATTCAATCTCTAGTTCCTTAGGTGCCCACCCTCAAGTGGACAAATTGACCAAGATGGTAAAGTCACTTTCTACTGAGGTGGAAAGGTTGAAACTGGAAGGAAAGAAGAACTATAGAAATCCCCCTAATGCTGAAAATAGGGGTAACCTCATAAGACCAAATAACACCCCTTAGATTATCCAAAGAGACCAAAGAAGCAGGGATAGGGATGATCAGAGAATTCAAGTCCCTCTCCAAAATAACCTTGTTACTGATGAAGAAGGAGAGGAAGAAGAGGTTGATCTTGAAATCCATTGTCTTGGAGACACCTCCTCATTTCCCCATTTAACCCAATCTGCATATGAGGAGTCTCTCATGTGCAACCAACTAAATGAGTTGAGTAAAGGGGAGAAGATCGGTAGCAGTCGAAATAAATATAACCTCAGGTCCAAAAAGAAAGAAGGGAAGTCTGACATTCCTAACCAACCTACTAGATCAAAAGAGCCTGCTAAAGATGTAGCTGACAACGACAAGGAAAAGAGGGCACAAAACCCCTCACCAATGGTCAAAAGTCCCATCCCAGAAGTGAGGGAAATTCTAAAGCCCCCCTCCTCTTTTAACTTTGAGCATGAAATTCAAAAAATTAGAATCCATGTACCCCTTTCAGAGCTGGTCAAGCATGAAGACTTCAAAAGGTGCCTCTCTAAATTGTTGCAACCTGAACCCTCCTCAAATGCCACTGACTTAGTCAATCTCCAAGATGAAAAGCTTGTTTTCATACTGGGACCCTTAGTAGAAGATAGAGGCGACTCCTCCCCTCCTTTTTACACATCATTGAACATACATGATAAGGTACTGCATAACTGTTTGAAGGACTCAAGGGCATCTCATAACCTCATGCCCAAAACTGTCATGGATGAACTTGGATTAGAAATCACAAAGACTTACCATGACTTATATTCCTTTGACTCTAGGAAAGTGAAGTGTCTTGCAGTCATCAAAGATCTGGTTGTGACCCTGTTTCAGTTGCCCATGAAAAGTGTGATCATGGATATCATGGTGGCTGATGTCCCCCCCAAGTTTGGCATGCTCTTGTCAATATCTTGGATAAAAAGACTTGGGGGAACCTTGCAGATGGACCTCACATATGCTACCATTCTTGTCTTTGGGGGGGAGCATAGAAGACTTTACAAGGAAGCTCAGTTGGCCTACATTATTAGTGACGAAGCAAACCCCACCAACCATCCTATTTTTGCACTTGATACTGATTTGGGATCCAGTTTATTGCAGCTCACTGATGCTCCTAAACCTCCTCTTGAAGTCAGAAAACAGTCCATTAATTTTTGTGAAGATTCTCCTCCAATCACTTCTGTTTGGGAGATGTTCTTTGACGGAGCCTCTTCTAGGGAAGGTGTTGGTGCCAGAGTGGTTTTTGTTTCACCTACTCAAGAGAGTATATCTTTCTCCTACAAGTTATAATTTGAAACTACCAATAATGTGGCAGAGTATGAAGCTCTTGTTTTGGGTTTAAGGGCTGCAAAAGACATGGCGATCGAAGAGATATCAGTGTTTGGGGATGCTGAGTTAATTGTACATCAGATAAAAAATATTTATCAGGCTAAGCACCCTAGGCTAAGAACTTATAGAAATGAAGTGTGGGACCTGGTTGACAGTTTTTTCTTAGCTTTCAACATTTCATTTATTCCAAGATAAGAGAATACCATGGTTGATTCTTTGGTTGTTTCAACAGGTAATTTCAGAGTCCCTTTGCCACCGAAACTCAAGTATGATGTAGAAGTGAAATACAGACCCTCTATCCCTAATAATGTCAAGCATTGTAAAGTGTTTGAGGATGATCATGAGATCAAAATATTCCTTGAGACTGTTGATGAGTTTTATGCATTACATATTGATCAAGATCATGATTCTGAAAGTAAGCCTCATACTGATGTTTTTCTAAACAAAATTGCTAATCATCATATTGTTCATTTGCCTAGTAATCATATTCCAAAGGGACTAGTTCCTTTGGAAAGACTATTTGACAGAAATGATGTGGCAGTGAAGGGTAAAGGTTCAACTAATGATCCCGATGTAGCTGAGTGCAATATTGGTACAAAAAAGGATCCAAAATTTGTCAAGTTGTCAAGCAGCTTGTCAAGGGAACAAAGGGTTGAATATGCTAAGTTGTTAAAAGAGTTTGCTGATGTGTTTTCCTGGACATATGAAGATCTCAGAACATATGACACAAGTATCATTGAACATAAGATCCCATTGAAGGAAGAGTCCAAACCATTTAGGCAGAAATTGAGACAAATAAATCCTATGTTGTTGCCTATTATGGAGAAAGAGGTAAGGAAGATTTTGGATGCCAAGATTATCGTTCCTTTGAGGTATTCTGAGTGGATGGCCAACTTGGTCTCAGTGAGAAAGAAGAATGGAGAAATTAGACTTTGTGTCAATTTCCGGAACCTGAACATAAGCTCTAATAAGGATAATTACCCCTTGCCAAAGATGGATCACATATTACAAAGGGTGACAAGTGCATCTAGGATCTCCATGATTGATGGATTTTCTGGCTACAATCAGATCTCTGTCTTTCTTGACAGAGAGAAAACAACCTTCACTACTCTTTGGGGTACATTTATGTATGCTAAGATTCCCTTCGGATTGATGAATGGAGAGTCGACTTTTCAATGAGCCATGGACATAGCCTTTATTGGAGAAAAGGACAAGTTTGTAGTCATCTATCTGGATGACATACAAATTTTCTCACAATCTGGTAAAGAACATTGTTATCATTTGAGAAGGGTTTTCTTGAAATGCAGAAGGTTTGGTCTCTCCCTAAATCCCAAGAAGTCTTTATTTGCCACGCGGGAGGGAAAATTGTTGGGGCACATAGTATCAACTGAGGGGGTAAGGATTGATTCAAGTAGGGTAGAAGCTATCCAAACCTTGTCACTCCCTAGATCCAAGGAAGAAGTCCAGTCTTTCTTGGGGAAAATTAATTTTTTGAGAAGGTTTGTTTCTAATTTTGCTGAATTGGTAAAGTATATTACAACCATGTTGAGGAAAGGAAATGAAATCAAATGGACTGCTGAATCTCGTAATTATTTTGTTCAAATAAAGAAGGCCTTAACTGAAGCACTTGTGCTCATCAGTCCTGACTACTCCAAAGATTTTTTGATTTTTTCCTTCACTTCATTTGACACAGTAGCAATTGTTTTATTACAGAAGAATGTTGAAGGGTTAGAGCATCCCATTGCCTTTTTCAGTAGGGCATTGAGAGATGCTGAGCTAAAATATGACATCATGGAAAAACATGCCTATGCTTTGGTTAAATCTCTCGAGGCCTTTAGGGTCTATGTTCTGCATTCAAGAGTCATTACATATGTCCCTTTAGCTTATGTGAAGGAGATTCTCATTCAACCTGACCTAGACGGAAGAAGGAGCAAGTGGATTGCCAAAATCCTTGAATTTGATCTTGAAATAAAGCCCACCAAATTGGTTAAAGGCCAAGGTTTAGCTAGGCTGCTGGCTGAATCTAGCTGCAAAGCTTTAGGGGTTAATTTCATCAACACTTGCTCAGAAAATCAACAAGCTAAGTTGTCTGATAAAGGTCCTCAAGTCAGCCCTACATTGGTAGAATGTGCTTGGTACAAGGACATTATATTTTTTCTACAAAAGTTGCAGCCCCCTGATGATATGGAGAAGAACAAGGTAAGAGCTTTGAAGTTTAAATCAATTAAATATTGACTTATTAATCAAGTCTTGTATTGGAAAGACCCTTTGGGAGTGTTTTTGAGATGTTTAGACCCACAAGAGGCCCAAAAGATTATGTTTGATTTTCATGATAGTTTATGTGGGGGGCATCACTTATGGAGAACCACAGCCTATAAGATTCTCAGTGCTGGATATTTCTGGCCTAGTCTATTCACCGATGTTTGTGCAAAGACCAGGGCTTGTGTTAAGTGTCAGAAATTATATGGAAAGCAACAGCTCAAGTCTTTTCCATTGAAGCCTGTGGTAGCTTCAGGACCCTTTCAGTAGTGGGGCCTGGATTTTATTGTGGAAATTCATCCTACTTCAAGTGGTCAACACAGGTGGATCTTGACTGCCACATATTACTTTACCAAGTGGATAGAAGCCATCCCCATAAGGAGTGCTTCCCACAAGGTAATCATTGGTTTTCTTGAGGATATTATGGCAAGATTTGGTTGTCCAAACATGATTGTCACTGATAATACTACATCTTTCAATGCTAAGCCATTGATTCAGTTTTGTGAGCAGTTCAGAATTGCATTGATTCACTCTACTCCTTACTACCCCCAAGGGAATGGACTGGAAGAATCCTCTAACAAGAGACTTATAAATATCATCAAGAGATTGTTAGAGGACAACAAAAAGGCGTGGGATTCAAAGCTCAAATTTGCTTTGTGGGTTGATAGAGTGACAATAAAGAGGTCTTTTGGTGTCTCTCCTTTTCAGCTTGTGTATGAAGTTGAGGCCATTTTTCCTTCTCATCTTGCCTTGCCTATGGAAAAATTCTTCTAAGACTACCAAGGGGAACCTTATGATATGATCATAAGAATACAACAACCGGTAGAAGTGCAATAGACTAGAGAACAGTTACTAGACAAAACACATGACCATCAACAAAAGATCAAGCAGGCCTTTGACAGGAAGGTAAGTAAAGGAGATTTCCAGCTAGGAGATTTAGCACTCAAATGGGATGCACCCAAGCAGAACAAAGGCAAGCACGGTAATTCGAAGCCCTATGGATTGGACCCTTCAAAGTTTCTGAGGTGTTTTCAAATAATACTTACAAGTTGCAGAATTTGGAGGATGCTGAAGTTTTTGGTGGACCTATAAATGGGCATTTTCTAAAAATGTTCTTTTCTTGAGCCATGAGTGGCTTTTTCATGCCATTGTAAATATCATTCTTCTTTTTGTTTTAATAGCTAACTCCATAACCCAATGGTAAGGCACTGAGGCTACTAAAGTTCTTAGAGCCTCACATAAAAGTTCTCTATCCCCCATGGAGCCTATGTTAGCACAAGGAATTTTGATGAATTGATGTTGTTTCCTTAGGAAATAACCCCTTGGTGAAAAAAAAATGAAGAAAAAGGGGTCCTAGCGTGACCCACTTTATGTTTTTATCCTAAGTCTTTGGTGACTTCACAGTTTTTGGCGTGTTGTGCTAAGAAGCGCACAGATCTCAGTGGTTGATCGAGGTGCGCTCAGATCTACGGTCCACGTCTAATATCGAACCCCCCGACCTTTCTACCTTTAATCGGGGGGGGGGTATGAGTTGGTGGTTGTTTAGCGCGGGCCCCCCACTATCGTGTCGCCTCCACAACAACTCAAACTCCCCCCCGCGCCTTACCGCTTACCGCCTACCCCCCCCTCCAAGCCAACCACCAGACCTCCTCCCAATACCGCCCGCGCTCCCACCGACACCTATCCTCCACTCGCCCAACCACATGCCTGTCCCTTCCTCGCTGTCATTTCTCCCCCTCTCACCTCTCGACCTCTGTCCTCCACTCAAACTCCATGTCACCTCTGCTATTGTCGTGTACCCCTTGACCTACCACTCCGCTCTGCCGCCACATTCTCTCCCCTTGCCACATCGCCCTTGCGCCTTTACACCTCATCCCCCGAGTACTTGCGCTCACGTAGTCTCGGTCGCCACTCTCCAGCCGCGTCCTTCCACATGGTCGTTGATCACTTGTTACAACCTGCGAGTTTGCGCCAAGCATCTTGCCCACTCACCATCATCCTCCTCCGCGTTCGCTTGCCAGTTCGCTTTGCAAAGGTCCATCAATATGCATGTGGCAAATATCATAGTGAGGCCAACACGTTTTCAAGGTGTCGAGATGACTCTGCCCGTCCTGATCCCGATGAAGGTAGTTAATGAAAGAAAGGGAGGTGGTTGGAACCTCGTCTCACCACATAAATGGAAAGCCAGAAAGGACTGGCATATCTGAGCTTGCGTCCGACAGAGAACTACATGCGCAGTCTGACAGAGAAGGTTTAGACGAAAGAGCTCGCATCTGACAGAAGACTGCATGCTCACTCTACAGAGAAGACACGAAAGTCAAGCCTTGAATGCATGACTTGATCGCTCCTTTGGTGGTTGTAGTCAGTCTAAGTATAAGTATGTATTTTTGATATTTTGTTAAGGTTGGATGGTTGAGCAAGGCTCCTGCATTGTAATGTTTTGGTGAAGCACATCGATTCTCTGGTTATGTACAATATTTGAGACTTCTTGTTTAATATAAGTCAAATTTATTCTTCATCTTATTTGCCTCTGATACTGAAGTGTCCATGATTGAAGGATTCACATGGATTGTTATAGCTGTATTGTGATGGATGTTTGATTACAGTGTTGTTATGTTGTTCTTCAGTTTCCTGAAACTTTGAATCAAAGAGGATCTTATGTTGGAAGTTTTTCCTCCTTAGTCTGTTTGAAGACCTGATGTCCATAGCAGACCTCTACACTTTCCTCACCAAAGTCTTCCTTCTATTCACCTTTACTACAACTTACTGACTGAAGTTGATCAAGACCTCAATTGCTTGTGTGTGCTAGTCTAGTTTTATGAGTTAAAACGATATTGTTTTGAGTCTTATCCATTTGACCTCTTTAAACTCAATTTATAGTGACACATAACCTGATGGGTATTGGGCTCACCTTCTATGCAATCTGAGGGTGACTCTCAGTGCTAACACATAGCAAAATAGATTATATATTTTGAAATAATAAATGGGACTCTAGAGGCCACATGTCATTTACTGCATGGATACCACTTGCCACATCTCCGCTACAGTTTCCATCCGCCTTTGCTACTTTTTCCCCATCCCTGTGCATTTATTCCCAATTCAATCTGACAGGGACTACGCTGCCATGCAACACTTGTTATTAAATAATAGTTGATTGGTTGCAAGGTAAGTATTATTATTCTTTGATCTTTCACTCCTCTATTATGAATTGTGTTGTGTGTGAAACTATATTCAAATACATCTACTTCTCCTCTATTATAAATTGTGTTGTGTGGATAATGTATGTAAAACCATATATTAATACATCTACTTATAACATCTTAAAATTATTTTTATAATTATAAAATCTTTTTATTATAAATTGTGTTGTGTGGATATGTATGTAAAACCATATTCTAATACATATACTTATAACATCTTAAAATTATTTTTATAATTATAAAATCTTTTTCTCCTTTGTCTAAGTGCAATATAAACAATGTTTATAATGTTGTTGCTGCAAAGTTGTGGGTGCCAAAGGTGAGCGGATGGAGGGGATCTCTATGGAAATGGGATTGCCCATTAAAAGTAAAGTTGTTTTTGTGGCTTGTTGCAGAAGACAAGATCCTGTCATGGAAAAACCTTCCGAAAAGGGGGTGGGCCGGTCCATGTATATGCCACCTGTGTAAGAGCAATTATGACTCAGTTAAACACTTATTTGTAAAATGCTCTTTTATAATTGAGGTGTGGGACAGAGTAACAAGAGAGCTAAATGTCACTAGAGGATGGCTCGGACACACAGTCCATGAGTGTTTTGAAAACTGGAACAAGACAAATCCAATCCTCCCTTTGTTGCCGACTTTCCTCAGTTGGCACATCTGGAAAGAGAGAAATGCTTCTATCTTTGAAGAAGGCCGCCCCTCCATTCAAAAGGTGGTCTATAAAACTATTGCAATAGTAAACACATACGGTATCCATAAAAGAGTATCCTCCCCACGCATTAATAAGATGAGACTTCCGGTAGACAAAGCTATAGCCTGGTTTGATGGCGCAACACAAACCAAGGGTGAAAAATGCGGTGTTGGAGGTAAGATTTCTTTAAACAACGATACTTCTTATACATGGACGTTCAATGTTGGACAAGGAACTAATACAAAGGCTGAAATTCTAGGGGCCTGGGCTTCCCTGACTCTGGCTAGAAGACTGTCTATTTCTGAAATGCTTGTTCTTGGGGACTCTAAGATAGTAATCGAGTGGTTAAACTAAAGGGGGATCATTCAGGCAGCGGCTTTAGAAAGTTGGAAGGAAAGAATCCTGGAATTATTGCCACTCTTCATGAATCTCTCTTTTGCCCATACATATCGCGAAGAAAACAAGGAGGCAGATATATTATCAAAGCTGGCACTTGAAACTCAACTGGGCAGAATTGCTTATAATTGTTGGGAATCCAGTCATGAGGGCCCCACTCATTTCTTAAAGTTTTTCTAATGCTTTTCGATGCACATTTTTTGTTGTTTTGTGCTTGGTTCTCTCCTGTGGAGCTTTAGAACTTGATTGGATGCACATATAGCATCATTGCTTTTTGTAATCGATTTTTCCTGGTTGTTTCCTTAGAATCTGTTATATCTTCGAAGAGACAAATTTTGTTATCTACACAATGCTCTCTCTATGTTTTGATCAGAACAACCCTTTGTCACTTGGAAAGATGTATTTTGAAAACTACTTATATTTTTATGAATATAAAAAAATAATTTTATGTAGAAAAAAGTGAAATATAAACAAACTTTTATTTTAACCTAATGCTAAATAGCATATAACAAGATGCATGTGACCCAAATATATAAACCTAATATAAACAAACTTTTATTTCAACCTAATTTTAATGATAAATGGCATATAACAAGATGCATGTGACCCAAATATATAAACCTAATTTCGTAAATAAATGGCCTATAAAATGATTGTATAACCCACAAATCCATTCCATAATGTCCTTGATCCAAATTCATTGCCAAAATTGGGTCGCTATCTCATTGTCCAATGTCCATTATTCCACAGATTAAGTATTCCGAGTCTTCCCCTTCCAACCACCAAATGCTCTTACCTTCAGGGTTAGCATTATCGAACTCTTGAAAAATCCTTTGAAAAACATATGCCGCAACTTGTTCTCGATTTGCCTTACACCCACGCCCATTGCCGATGTCATTGCAATCCAAAGCAATTCTGCTATGTATTAAAATATCAGTGAGGTAGCTAATATAATGAAAACAGAGTAATAAACTTAGTTCAGCACAGTCATTAAAATGACCCTTCAGCAGGCAATGGCTGCTCTGCCTTCCTCCTCACCATACTTATTCCAGCACGGTTCTTCAGACTCTAGAAGCTGTAGCAGCTATAAATCCCTTTGTGCTGGGTTTTTCTCATTCCCCAAATCCTCAACCATCAACTGCGAAAGCAAAAACCGCGTTCACTTGAAGCACGAGAAAGTCGATGGGTCTGATGAATTGATGTACAGTAAAAGAGCGTGGGCTCAAACAAACTCGGTACCAAACGTACGAGGGCAAAATATCGACCAATTATTCCACAAGCTCTGCAAAACGGGCAGAATAGCAGAAGCTCTCGAACATTTTGAATACATAGTAGCCAAAGGGCAGATTCCCAATGCGGTCTCCTGCACAAACCTCATTAGTGGTCTCTGCAAAGAAGGTAAGATGGACAAAGCCAGTTGGGTTCTTGAAAAAATGCTTTTGTTAGGCTGTAATCCTGATGTTATAACATATAATGTATTAATCGGTGGGCATTGTAAGAAGGGTGAGATGGGTATGGCAGTGAAATTACTGGATGATATGGATTCAAGGGGATGCCCTCCTGATGTTGTGACATATAATACATTGTTGAGGAGTTTATGTAGAAGGAGGGAATTGGGCCGAGCTGTAGAGCTTTTGAATGTTCAGCTGCAGAAGGGTTGTCTTCCAAATGTTTTTACTTACACAATATTGATAGATGGTATTCGGAAGGATGGTGGTGTTGATCAGGCAATGAAGTTGTTTGATGAGATGATGAGTAAGGGGTGTACTCCTGATGTGGTGACCTATAATGTTTTGATGAATGGGCTTGCCAAAGAAGGCAGATTTGAGAGAGCGGAGAAGTTTCTTGACTGTATGGAGGCTAAAGGGTGCAAGCCCAATGTGCGTACCTATAATAGTTTAATTCATGGCCTATGTAAGGCTGGGAGGTGGGATAGGGTAGATAAACTTCTAGGCCACATGAGCTGTAAGGGATGTGTTCCGAATGTCTTCACTTACAATATCTTGATCCATTTTCTCTGCGAGAATGGGGATATAGCTCAAGCGATAGAGTTTTTGGATGAGATGGTTCACAAAGGGTGTGCTCCTGATGCTTTGAGTTACAACCCAATAATTCATGGATTCTGTAGAGAAGGGAATATGGACCGGGCAATCGATTGCTTAGAGCAGATGGTTTCCTCTGGTTGTTTTCCTGACGTAGTGACTTATAATACTTTGTTGACAGGCCTCTGCAAGAGTGGAAATGTAGAGCAAGCTGTATATATTCTTCACCAGTTAGCGCAGAAAGGCTGTACTCCTGTGAGGATTACTTACGCTACAGTTATTGATGGGCTCTGCAAAAATAACAAGCCAGAGGAAGCTATGGAGCTTCTAGAGGAGATGATAGAGAAGGGTTTTTTACCCGATGTGATGACTTATTGTTCATTAATTAATAGTTTCTGCAAGGAGGGTATGGTAGACAAAGCCATGAACCTCTATAATCAAATGGGAGATACAGACTGTGAGCCTAATATGTTAATTTTTAACATCCTCATTTCAGCTTTATGTATGGAAGGAATGACAGATCAAGCCATTGATATGTTGGCTAAAATGGTTGAAAAAGGGTGTAAGCCCGGAGAAACAACTTATGCTACTCTGATTACAGGCATAGCCAAAGAAGGAAGGAGAACTGAGGCCATGAAGCTGCGGACTGAGTTAGTGGACAGAGGTGTGGTCACAGAGAATTTCATAAATAACTTAGTTTTTGAAGGTGAAACTACAGGTAGGTGAGTTGTCTTACAGAGATTTTTCACAAGATATTTGTTTTCCTGTTTTTTATGTCATAGAATCTGGACAGTTTTGACGCTCCATGTCTTTGCGGGAAACCTTTGCCACTGAATGCACTTCACAAAGTGAGTTAGTAATGGATGTTCATACGTCTCTGGCACAATTTAAGGGCAGGGA
>WSFP011356260.1:0-34126 GCA_009831015.1 Picea engelmannii | reverse complement strand
ATTACTTAATGCACATGTCCCTAGTGCAAAATATTTCATAATGGTACACATATTCAACTTGGAGGCCAAATATTTCCTCTAAATGGATTATGTTGAAGGTGATGTTCAAGGATATTGAGCCTTACAAATCCATTTATGGAATAGGCCCTTATTGTCCTCCCTTCCCTTGTTATGGTAAAATCCTTGAGACCCATTCCTACTATGAAAAAACTCATTATTAGACCCATATCCTACTTATATGACAAAGATTCACTTTAAAGGAACTATGTTGTGGTTTGTGTCCTTGTCCATGGCCCTTGTAGGTCCTCGAAAGATTCATTTAGAGCCTAAGGGATTTATTGGCCTCTCATGCACATTATCAAGGAATTGAGACCTATCCCCATTATCCAAGGAATTATAGGAGAAACCATGTTCCACTTGGAGGATATGGTAATATTAATATTAAAATTGCAGCCTAAAATAATTTTTATTTTTATTTTTAAATAAATATACTCGTCGCACTTGCGACGACAATCATACACCTGCGACGGATTTGATTTATAAACAACAAAATTGGTCTTCGCAAGTGCGACGACAACTTAAGTTGTTGCGACGAATTTTCTATATAAACAACAAAAGTTGTCGTCGCACATGCGACGACAACTTAAGTTGTTGCGATGCACTTGCTACATAACCAATGCAATATGTTGTGGCAGTGGGCATCGCAAGTACGACGACAACTTAAGTTGTTGCGATGAATTTGCTATATAAACAATGAAAGTTGTCATCGCAAGTGCGACGACAACTTAAGTTGCTACGACGAATTTTCTATATAAACAATGAAAGTTGTCGTCGAAGTCGTCATCGCAATTGCAATGACAACTTAAGTTGTTGCGACAAATTTGTTATATAAACAATGAAAGTTGTCGTTGCAATAGTCGTCACAAGTGCGACGACAACTTAAATTTTTTTGATGCAGTTGCTACATAAATAATGAAAGTTGTCGTCGCAACGGTCGTCTCAATTGCGACGAAATGTTGGTTTTAGTTATTTTGCCTATATTGTCATATTGGCGACGATATGTCTTTTTTGTCGCAATTGTGAGAAGTTCCCTATGGTCGTCGCTCTTGCGACGATAATTCAAGTTCATCGCAATTGCCACATGACATAAAACAACATTTCAGAGACTCAAGATTCGTCACAATATCCACGACAGAACGTCAAAATAGTCGTCGCAAAATGAGTCAAATTTGCTAGTGAGCCCTTTTTCCTTTGCCTCTTGTCTGTTTCTTGGGTTGTGGATCAGGATTTAGGGATTGGATCAACCAGCTCCAGGGCTTTTGTACTTCCCTCAGAGCAGAAATGACCAAAGTCTTAATTAGGAATTGATGAAATAGGCTACCCTTTGCAGTGGTAGGGTGTGACTGCACCCTTTTTTACATCTTTGCCAGGATTTTGAATGGAAATTAAGGCAGACTTAAAGGATAGTCTCCATTGAGATGCATTAACAACCTAATATAATAAATGTAAATCAGTGAGAATCTGCCTTCGCAGGTGATATACCTGTGGATAATGATTAAAGAAGTATGTCATTCTTGTCTAATCCAACTATGAGGGACCCCCTTTCTCCAATCCAGGTTTTTCTTATCTGGTAACAAAAATTGTTTGACAAATTCTGTGACTAAATGCTCCTTTTTCCACCATTGCTCTCCTCGAACTACCAATCTGCAAGCTTTGGAGATTGATTGTTCAATCACCGGCATCAACAATTTTCCGATCTCCACTTTGAAACCAACGAAGTTCTATGCAAACACCATAGATACATGTTCGTCATGACCTTGGAAGGTGGTGAAGAATTCAAACCAGCCAACGTCTTTAAACCTTTACGCCATCTGCGGATATGCTTCGAGAAGCTTAGCACCCTCAAGTTCCAATCTGACAATTTTCCCACTTCTCTTAGGTGCCATATTGATAATATGATGCTGCAACTCGGGACTGTCGGAAGTTGAATATACAATTTGTAACTGTTAGCAATTTCTTCTGAAAGATACCTATGCTTATAATTCAACAAAATCAGAACAACAAGTGACAGGGTCGTATAATGATGTTTGGGAATTGAAATGATTTGAAATGGATCTTTGTAGGTACAGGATGATCCCATCATGTAACGATTTGAATTGCATAATTGATTCAAGTGATATCGTGGGACACATGCAGATTATTGATCCACGATTTATGTAATCATAACAAAATCAGGGTGGTTGGCGCTTATCATGGCATGTTTACATTAGCGCTACAGGAATAATGTTATTCTAGCAGCACTATTAATGACTTAGCAGAAATTTGAATTTGAAGGATTAAAAGAGGCATATGATGTGACAAGTCTTGTAAAACCATGTCTTAAATCCCCAAACTTAAAGAAATTATTCAAAAAGATAAAGTGTGAATCAAAACAAACTCAAAACAAAGATTAAACTCAAATGAAAGCACACAATGAAGTGCAGGTAGGGAGGGTTTAAGATTAGAATTTCTCACTAAATCAAAAGAAAAATTAGAGACTAACACGGACTCCTTCTGGGGGTGGAGTTTTGATGATAAACTCCAAGAATTGCAGACCAATGCCTTTTCCTTTATTTATGATTCACTAATCTTACTACATATGTTAGTCTTTATTCATAACATAACTGTAAAAAACAATTCCATTGGCTATATGGAGTCTTTATTGGAAGAAAAACCTACTGTACAAACTGAAAACCTTATGAGTCTTTAGAGAAAATAGTGTTTCAAGAACCTCCCATTCACTGGGCCTCCAAAAGTTTCTATGTCATCTAGATTATGCAGTAGAAAAGTGTTATTGTCCATTACTTTGGCTATTCTGAAAGGACCATACCATAGGTTATCGAACTTACCATGTTTTGTTTTATACTCTCTCCTAGAATCCCACCTTAACACCAAATCTCCTTCCTTAAAAACATCTTTCTTAGTTCCTTTATCAAATGTGGCCTTGACTTTGCTCTGGTGAGCAACAACTTTCTTATTCATTTGTTCTCTCACCTGTTGAACCTCAATCATCTGAAAAATTCTCCTTTGGAGATCGTTGGGTTCTTCTAACTCTTCTTATAAAAACTTTAAAACTAGTAGGCCCAATTGAGTTGGAAGAATGGCTTATGTCCCATATACCATCTGAAAAGGAGAAGTCCCAATAGACTTCTTGTTACTGATACAATCAACCCATAGGAAAAACTTTAACTTGGAATCCCATGATTTTTTATTTTCTGCCAGTAGTTTTTTTATAATCCTTATCAGACTTTTATTGGAGGACTCTTCTAACCCGTTCCCTTGGGGGTAGTAGGGAGTAGAGTGGACCAATTTGATATTATACTTATTACAGAATTCAATCATGGAATTGGATTTAAAATCTTGTGCATTATCAGTAACCCGTTTTTTAGGACAACCAAACCTGGAAAAGATATATCCTTCAAGAAAATCCATGATTACCTTGTATGTTGCATTCTGAGTCGGAATTGCTTCAATCCACTTTGTAAAGTAATTTGTGGTTGTAAGGATCCATCTATGTTGCCCCGAAGATGAAAGATTGATCTCCCCGATGAAATCCAAGCCCCACTGTTGGAATGGTCCACGAGTGATAATTGGTTTCAGAGGCAAAGACATAAGTTTCTTCTTTCCAACAAATTTCTGATAGGGTTCACATGCCCTGACCTGAGCAAAAATGTTTGAGAATAGAACTGGCCAGTAATAGCCTGCCCTGAGAATCTTGAAGGCAGTAGCTTTCCAATAGTGATGGCCTTTGCAAACACCATGATGTAGATCACAAAAAAATTGTTTGGCCTCTTTTCCATCAACACACCTCAACAAAATTCCATGAGGGTCTTTCCAGAATAAGATTTGATCAATAATGAAAAACTTTACTGATCTTACTTTTAATGCTCTGAACTTTGATTTATCCACTTGTGGAGGAGATTGAAAATTCAGAAGAAAAAATATGATATCTTTGTAGCATGGTGAAGAAACATACTTGTTGTTTACCTATAAATTTGTTTCTTCAATTTGGAATGAAGAGTTATGTGTCTTACCTAAAAGATGGTACAACCCAATTGCTTTGCAATTAGACTCTATCATTAATTTGGCAAGGCCTTGACCTTTTATCAGCTGAGTAGGATTTATAGTGAGGTTATACTCCAGGATTTTTGTTATCCATTTTCCTCTCTTTCCTTCACAATTAGGCTGAACCAAGATTTCTTTGACTACACTACTTGGGACATAAGTTGTGATCTTAGATTGAAGAACATATACTCTGAAGGATTGTAGAGCCTTTACCAGGGCATAGGCCTGTTTCTCCATCATATCATACTTCAATTCAGAATCTCTGAGAGTTCTGTTAAAGAAGGAGATGGGTTGTTCAAATCCTTTCTCATTTCTTTGCAGAAGAACAACAGCTATGGTATTTTCTGAGGCAAATGAAAAAATCATGAATTCTTTGGAGTAATTTGGACTTATGAGAACAGGGGCCTGAACAAGAGCCTGTTTGATATTTTTAAAAGATTCTTTAGCTTCTGGTATCCACTTAATTTATGCATCATTTTTCAACATGTCAGTAATGTACTTGATAATATCTGCAAAGTTAGGTATAAACCTCCTTAAAAAATTAATTTTACCAATGAAGGACTGAATAGACTTCTTATTTCTCGAAATGTCTATTTGTTGGATAGCCTTTACTCTTTCAGGTTCTATTTTAACACCTTCAGGTGAGACAATATGTCCTAAAATCTTTCCTTCCTCCATGGCAAAATGTGATTTTTTAGGATTAAGTGATATACCGTACCTCCTACATTTCTCAAAAGTCTGCTTCAAGTGATGTAAATGTTCTTCATCGGATGCTGAAAATATAGTGATGTCATCAAGATAAATAACTAAAAACCTGTCTTTCTCATCAATAAAATCAATGTCCATAGCCCTTTGAAATGTGGCTCCTGCATTCATCAATCCAAAGGGCATCTTTTCATACATAAAAGTGCCCCAGGGAGTGGTAAAAGTTGTTTTCTTTTTGTCCTCCTCTACTACTGATATTTGATTGTACCCTGAGTATACATCAAGCATAGAGATCCTCTTTGCTCCTACAACTCTCTGTAAAATATGATCCATTTTTGGTAATGGATAATTGTCTTTTAAGGAGCACTTATTCAAATTCCTGAAGTCCACACAAAGCCTTATCTCTCCACTCTTCTTTCTAACAGGTACAAGGTTGGCCACCCACTCTGAGTATCTCAGTGGCACTATGATTTTGGCTTCCAATAACCTTTTCAGCTCCTTTTCTATTACAGGTAACAACAAAGGATTAAATTGCCTGGACTTTTGCTTAAAAGGTTTCAATCCAAGTTTCAAGGGAATTTTGTGTTGTATGATCTCTGGATCAAACACCTTCAAATCTTCATAAGACCGGGCAAATATACATGAATATTGCTTCATTAATTCAACACATTCTTCTCTCTATTTTTGTGACAGTTTTCTAGATATTTTGACCAACCTAAGATTTGAATCAAGGTTGATGTCACAGTCCACTACATCAGTTTCTTATGTTTGAATAACAGCCTTCCTGGAAACATCATTGTGATCAAACAATCTCTCTAGTGGGACCAAAACTTTAGGCAAATGATTGGTCTTTAGTTCGATAATTTTGTGCCTAGCAATATTGTCTTGAAGAATATCTATAACATGTACCTCTCCTTTACCATCTTCGTCATCTTGATCTATTGAAATGTTAGAAAACTCTTCAATAGTTTTCAAGAATCTTTGAATTTCCTCATCATCTTTAAAGACCTGACAATGTTTTATATTGTCTGGTATTGAGGGTTTGTGTCTAACCTCAACTTCAAATTTCAGATTAGGGAACATTGGAGTTTTTAAGTTGCTAGTTGCAAGTGCCAAAGAGTCAGCTTGTTGATTTAAACTTTTGTGCACAAAAGTAATATTGAATGCCAAAAAGAAATTATCCACATAATCCCACACCTCATTTCTATACTGTTTCAACCTTTGTTGTTTGGTTTGATATATGTTCTTGATTTGGTGAATAATAAGTTCTGAATCACCAAAAACAGAAAGCTTATCTATACCCATATCTTTAGCAACTTTCAACTCTAACAACAAGGCTTCATACTCACTGATGTTATTGGTTGTGTCAAATTCAAGTTTATATGACATAGGAATAACCTCCTTAGTAAGGGAAATGAAGACAATCCCAGCACCAGAACCTTCTCTAGAACATGCCCCATCAAAATACATTTTCCAAACAAAATTATCTTCTCTGTCCCAAACAACAGTTGTTGTCTTTCTAACTGATACTTCTGCCATCTGATCACTCATATGAAAAATAGAGGAACCAAGATCATCTTCTACAACATATATAGGATGATTAGTGGGGTTCTTGTGATCACTTACCAAATAAGTCATTCTTACTTCCATGTATAATATTCGTTGTCCCCCACCAAAAACAGGTATGCTTGCATAACTAAGATCCATTTGGAGAGTGCCTCCTACCTTTTTGGCCCAGGATATTGAAATAAGCATTCCAAATTTTGGTGGTATGTCAGCCACAATAACATCTAATACCATGCTTTTCATAGGTAATTGGGAAAGAGTAACAACCACATCCTTCATAACTCCCAGGCATTTGACTTTCTTGGAGTCAAAATAATATAGATCATGGTAAGGTTTAGTAATGTCTAACCCTAATTATTCCATCACCACCTTAGGCATGACATTATGCGAGGCACGAGAATCCATTAGGCAGTTATGCAATATCTTGTCATGAACATTTAGTGATATGTAGAATGGGGGAGAAGTATCAGTTCTATCTTCAATATGAGGTCCAATTGTTATAGAAGGGTTCTCATCTTCCAGATTGATAATATCTAAAAAGGTAACCTCAGCAAGAGATTGTAGATCTTTAAGAATAGTTTTCCTAAAAGGCTTTGTTTTCATGAGTTTTAGCAGTGGCATAGAAATCTTGATTTTGTTAATTTCATGTTCTAGACTGAAAGAAGAAACATTCTTTTCTGGTTCCTTTATCTCTGTAGTATTAACCTTGGCAGGCTACTTCACTAATTGATCAATCTGAATCACGGGACTGTCTTTACTGATTCTTGCTTTAACTGGGTTGCTAGCCTTCTTTGTGGAAACAAGTATATCTACTTTAGGTGCATTTGAATTAGATCTGAGATTATATTTCTTCCTTTTAGGTTCCTTCTGAACAGTCTCATCAGCATCCCCTTCTTCAAACTGGTTAGAAATCAAAGTATCTTCATAATCTTGTTGTGTTACATGCATAAGAGATGTTTCAGAATCATTTAGATGTACTGCAGGGTCATCATTTGTATCATCTTCATCCTCTTCCTCATCTATTGCATTATTCTAGAAAGGAGGCAAAACTTTTTGGTCTTCTTGATTTTTTCTTTCTCTTGGTAAGATCCAGGGTGCATTGTTTGGCCTCCTGAACTGATTTTGATTTCTATATCCACCCTCATGTGCAGGTCTACTGGGTTGTTTTTGTAACATCTTAAATCTTTCCATCTCAGATGTCAAATCTTTCAGCATCTTATCCATTTCATCTATCTTAGAATCAGATGTTGTATTAGAAGAGGAAGGCATCTCTTCTTTTTTATTTTTTTTGTCTCTATCACCTCTAGTATTCAATTTCTCTACTGCTAATATGTTTGATTCTACCTCAATAGCAGCTTATTGCATCTAGTTGAGGGTAGCGACCCTTCTTTCTCTTAGCAACAAGGAAAATTCAACATCGAAATCATTGGCAAAGGTGATTTTAGTTGATGTCTCTGAAGGTTTAATCTTGTCTGGAATTTTACCATACATTTTGTTGAATCTTTTGGTAAAATCAAGTATTGATTCACCTTGTTTCCTTTTTAAAGCACCAAATTCAGTGATGTAGTATAAAAAGTCTTTCTTGTCTCCCCAGTGTCTAAGGAAGGTGTCATCCAAGGCTTCAATATCAACAATTGAATTAGGTGGCAAACTCCTAAACCACTTTCTTGCTTCACCATATAAACTCTACACGAACAATCTCATCCATACATCTCCATGCTCTACATTGAAATTGTCTGCAAAACTGTAAAAGGAATTCAAAAGATCTTCAGTAGTAACTCCTCCTTCTCCATTAAATCTGGGCAAATATTTCATATAATCATTTGGTGGAAAGGCATACATGACTTATGGAAGGATTAAAGGGGCATACCTTGCTGCAACAATTGCATCCATTCTATTTACAACCATATTTGCTATCTTTGGAGTTGGAGTTTGGGGAGTAAGCAAGATTGGTGATGTGGAAGGTGAAACTGTCCCTTGTGTATGAAAACTTAACTGTACTGACAATGAATCTTGATCTTTAGTAGACATAGGTTTCTCTTCGGGACTATAATCAGATGATGGGCCAACAAATAGAGGATTCTCAAAAGAGGAATAATGTGATTTAATTTCTTCAGAGGAGAGAGATCCAAAAGATGAAGAGAGTGTTTTTGGTTCACTCTTAATATCTTTGCTATGATCTTTCAAGGTTTCAGCCACAAGCAAAGTGTTTGAATATTCTTGTTCGATGAGTTCTGGAAGTAGCCTCCATTGATCTAGATTTAATTTTGAGATAGTTGAAGGAAATGAAACTATAACAGGCTCAATGATAGGTTTGACTTCACTTTCCAGAATCACCTCCTCATCTGATTGGGTTTTATTGATTTCAGAGGACTGTCCTTGAAAACTTTCTGAAGATAATTTTCCCTTTGAGAGAGAGGACTGTCCAGAAATAAATTTAGGTTTTCTTAGTAGCTTTTCAAGATCTGGAACTGCTGCAACAAGCTCATTATCTACATTTTTTCTAGTTATTGGTCTCTCAGTAGATGATGAAGAAGTTGGAGGAGTTTTAGGTCCTTTCCCTTCTCTTTTAGGATCCATAATTACCACAGAGGAGTCGTCAGGTGAATAATCACAGTCTTATGTAGTGTTCAAAATCTTGTTCACCATCAAAATTTGGATCTAATATTTGTCGTTTCCCCAGGGAAAAAATATTCGTTCCTTCGTCCCCGGCAACGGCGCCAAAAGATGTTAGTCCCTAAAGTTGCACTTGACTATGAGAGGAAAAGCTAGGGCATCATCGAGTTATTGCAAAGTATTTTGAGGGTGCTTATGGTTTTTTTTTTTTTAATAAGGTGGTTGAAAACTGGCTCAAAGTTTTAAAATAAACAAGAAATTCAGAATAAGAATAGAAGATATCCCATTGACTGGTTAAAGGGTAGTCATATAGATGAATTAGATAAATAAGGAAAAGAGAAAATGAAGTTTTCAATTTTTCAACCTCACATAAAATTCTTATCTCAAAATATCATTAAGAAACAAGAACATTAGCCTAAAATCAAAACTTGAAAATAATCACCACAACAAATTCTTTACTGTTTCAATTGATAATCAAGAGAACAAATGCATTGCAATTTGAATAATGAGTTCAAGCATGAAGAAGTAAGAATAGAGTAGAAAAGAGAGTCTAACCATCCATATGCCTTTACTATTAAGTGTCAAATAGAACATGAATGTCTTACAAGGAGTTTCAAAACAGGTCTCCTGGATCTCCAATTTTTTGACCTGACCAGAGTCTTTCTTCTGCCTACTTAAACTATCAAAAATATCTCAGATCCTAATTTCTAGTATGTTATTAATGATAAGATCTGATTAACATCTATCTACTAGGAAGGTTAGCTCAAAAAGAGCATTTACATTACAAAAATAGATATCAATTCAACAACTTAATCTCGAATGATCCTTTCAACAATACATTCGATCCTACAAAATAGGAATTGGTTTGATCTAGTCATGCATTTTGAGGTATTTGCCTTTTCTGAGCCAAAATAAGTAAATCTTTCCTTGTTCCTTGGTAAACATCCAAATTGAAAGTCTACCAAATTCTTCATAAAGCTTTTAGGGTATGATAACAGCAGTAGCCTTGGCAGTCTTCTGTTTGAGCTTTGTGGTGAGTACGATGTTATGCCAATAGAGTTTGAAATTTATTTCTCTGAGTTCTTTGAGCAATGCTCTTTGCTCTTTTTTCTTCTTCTTAAAACCCTGTATCCTTTCTTGCTACCTGGCACTCCATTGTTCTACATGAGCCTTCTCTTTCTTCAACAGTTTTACCATCTTCTAGAGTTCTTTGATCCTTTCTTTGTCAGTTCTAACCTTAACCTTGAATTCGGGGAACTCCTCTACAGGTGCATGCTCATTCAGATCTATGGCAACCTTAGTCTTTCTCAATTTAATTTGGTATCTAGAGGCCAATCCTAAGTTGTGCTCTTCATCTGAACTAGTTGAATCCATGGCTTCAGGCATATCTGATATGTGGTCTGAATCTACAAGGTTGCTTTCTTTATTTTCAGGAACCCTACCGATACCTTTAGCAGATGCTTTAGCTCTTGACAATCTGGTAGTAGCTCTTGTTACAGGTCCTATTGGGAATGGAACAGTTTACTTAATTCTTTTTGTCGGTTCTTTATGTAAAGGAGGTTTTCTTGCCTTTTATTTGACACCTGCTTTAGTGTCCTCAGAATGATCCTCTATAACTATGACATCTTCTTTTTTGATTGAGGGATCGAACATAGCTTTAGACCTTATCCTGTATTTGTTGGTAACTCTAGTAGAATTTCTCCTAGGGTTTTGAGACACAAACACATATTTCTTCTTTTGCCTTTTGACTGCAGCACCTTTCTTACTGGTTTCTGGTGATTTATGTTTGAATGTGGTTTTAACATCAGAATCTTCATCAGAATCTTCTTCTATTTCTTCATCTTCTTCAGAAAACTTTTCTATTTATGCATCCAATTTAGGTCTCTTACCTCTGCTGGTTCTTGTCACCCTGATGTCGAACATTTCCTCTTTAACAAGAGTTTCATCAACTGGAATACTATGTTTCTTTGTAACATCCCTTTTTCATTTGCCTCTTGTCTATTTGTTGGGTTGTGGATTAGGATTTAGGGATTGGATCAACCAGCTCCAGGGTTTTTGTACTTCCCTCAAAGCATAAACGACCAGAGTCTTAATTAGGACTTGATGAAACAGGCTACCTTTTGTAGTGGTGGGGTGTGACTACACCCTTTTTTACATCTTTGCCAGGCTTTTGAGTAGAAAGTAAGGCAAATTTAAAGGATAGTCTCCATTGAGATGCATTAACAACCTAATATGGTAAATGTAAATCAGTGAGAATCTATCTTCGTAGGTGATATACCTGTGGATAATGATTAAAGAAGTATGTCATTCTTGTCTAATCCAATTGTGAGGGACCCCCTTTCTCCAATCCAGGTTTTGCTTATATGGTAGCATGAATTGATTGACAAATTCTATGACTACATGCTCCTTTTTCCACCATCGCTCTCCTCCAACTACCAATCTGTAATCTTTGGTGATTGATTGTTCTGCCACCAGCATCAACAAATTTCCGATCTCCACTTCGAAACCATCGAAGTGTTGTGTAAATGCCTAGATACATGTTCGTCATGACCTTGGAAAGTGGTGAATAATTTGAACCAACCAGTGTCTTTAAACCTTTGTGCCATCTGTGGATATGATTCAAGAAGCTCAGCGCCCTCAGGTTCCAATCTGACAATTTGCCCACTTCTCTTAGGTGCCATATTGATAATATGATGCTACAACTTGGCATTGTCGGAAGTTGAATATACAATCTGTAATTGTTAGCAATTTCTTCTGAAAGATACCTGCGCTTATAATTCAAAAAAATCAGAACAACGAGTGACAGGGTCGTATAATGATGTTTGGGAATTGAACTGATTTGAAATGGGTCTTTGCAGGTACAGGATGATCCCATCACGTAATGATTTGAACTGCATAATTGATTCAAGTGATATTGTGGGACAAATGTGGATTATCGGTCCACGATTTATGTAAGCATAACAAAATCAGGGTGTCTGGCGCTTATCGTGGCATGATTACATTAGCACTATGGGAATAATGTTATTCCAGTAGTGCTATTAATGACTTAGCAAAAATTTGAATTTGAAGGATTCAAATAGGCATATGATGTGACAAGTCTTGTAAAACCATGTCTTAAATCCCCAAACTTAAAGAAATTATTCAAAAAGCTAAAATGTGAATCAAAACAAACTCAAAACAATGATTAAATTCAAATGAAATCATACAATGAAGTGTAGGTAGGGAGGGTTTAGGATTAGAATTTCTCACTAAATCAAAAGCAAAATTAGAGACTAACAAAGCATTTAACAATTATACGACAATGCATTGTGTCGATTCCATCAGGATTTTATGGAAACAAAAATGAATTTCAAGCAGTTTCAAACCAACGTTCAATTCTATTCGTAATGCAGATAGCACATAGCAAGACCAAATCACAATGCGACAATCTGGGCCCTGCCATATAAATTTTGTTTTCATCTCAACCTTGCTAAGCAAACGATTTCTTATTTCCCTTTTGCTTCCTTGATTCTTTTAGTCCGAAAGGGAACATTTTATTAGTTGTCCATCCCCTGGCCTCTATTTGAGCATTTTTTACTTTATTAATGAAATTACCAAATTTCTTGTTCGCGAATAAAAAAAAAAAATTGATATATGGTTGTTGTAGTCAAATGGGACTATGAAATCAACTACAATATTAAAATTCAAGATCGTCATTGTTGTTTCTAGACATGCAATTATTAAGCTTTAATGCTAATAACCCATCATGCAAGAAGTTTAATACTTAAGTTAATATGTTAAAGTCATGGAAGAATGTATCAAGAACACAATTACTCCCACAAGTTGTAATAAAAACTAATCATCAACAAAGCATTTGCTCACACCCTTTTTAATGGTACAAGCACAATAGAAAACGAATAATTGGATAAAATATTGGACCAGAAAATGATGGTTTTGCAACAATGGGGCTTGTTTGAAACCAATTCCCCCTTACGAAAATTGCCCTCCACCTTTCTATTTTCCCACTCTTTTATCCCCTGTAGTTTCTCTTTATGGTTACTTAGTCGTTCTTCTGAAAATGTCTTGTTGCACGGGTTGGCAGATTCAAGCGTTCACATTGTCATTCATGATTTTATATCATGATTCCGATCGAGCGCTTCCCCTTTCTCTAAATTGCACTTCCATTGTTTTGTGACCTACAAATAGTACTCCAACTTCTGTGATATGCAAATTTACTTCTAGACTCCCACATCATCCCCTCTTCCATGTTACACATTTTGCACTGAAATGTTCTGATACATACAATTTGACCGTCGAGGCCTTACGTCTCCTCAAGAACCCTTGTCAACCTATTTTAAATCTCGTCCGACCGCTTTCCACACTTGACCATTTCTTGATATCTCTTTCGCGGATCATTAGGTTGGCGGGTTCTGGAAATTTCCAATTTCTAGTCCTTGTTTCTTGTGCCCGCCACCTTCATACTTCTTTCCAAGTATATGCAATAAGTATACAACTTCTTCAGAAACATATAGAAAAGATCTTTCCAGGAAATGGAATATCTATTACAGATTTGAATATATTGGCCCTTCTTTTCCCTCTCCTATACTTAACCAAATTCCCGTTTCTTTTTCCCCTCTACTTTGTCTTTTTGGTTA
This sequence comes from Picea engelmannii, assembly GCA_009831015.1. Taxonomy (NCBI): domain Eukaryota; kingdom Viridiplantae; phylum Streptophyta; class Pinopsida; order Pinales; family Pinaceae; genus Picea; species Picea engelmannii. The sequence goes on along the minus strand of WSFP011356260.1, from coordinate 20,501 downwards.
CTTAGTTGTTTTTTCGAAAATGTCTCAATGTACACGTTGGTGAACTCACAGGTTCACATTTGCACTCATTCTTTTATATTGCAACTCCGACTGACCGCTACCCATTCCATGCCTAGCCACTTTTCAGATCGCAGATTCCTGGGCAAGCGGGCTCTATATTGCACTTCCATTGTTCTGTGACCCGCAAACAACACCCGTACCTCCGTGATATACAAATTTACTGTCAGACTCCCACATCATACCCTCTTCCGTGATACACAGTTTGCACTCAAAAGTTCTAAGACCTGCAATTTGACCTTCGGGTCCTCACGTCTCCTGGGGAACTATTGTCACCCCATTTTGAAGCCCGTGCGCCTGCTTTCCATATTTCACCATTTCTTGGAATCTCTTCCGCGCCTCCAATTCCATACTTACCCGACTTTTTCTCTTGCGGGTTCCTGGACAGGACGACTACACTTCCAGTGTTCCTTGACCTGCAAACAACCCCCCTCAGCTTCCGCAATATACAAATTGACTTATGGAGTCCTACATCAACCCCTCTTCTGTGTTACACAGTTTGCACTCGAAAGTTCTAATACATACAATTTGACCGTAGGGGCCTCACGTCTCCTCAGGAACCCTTGTCGCCCTATTTTGAAGCCCATCTGAACGCTTTCCACACTTGGCCATTTCTTGCAATCTCTTTCGTGGATTGTTGGGTTGGCGGGTTCAGACAATTTCCAATTCCTAGTCATTGTTTTCTGTGCCTGCCACCTTCACACTTCTTTCCAAGTATATGTAATAAGTATATAACTTATCCAGAAACATGCAAAAAAGATCTTTCCAGGAAATGGGATATCTATTACAGATTTGAATATATTAGCCCTTCTTTTCCCTCTTCTATACTTAACCAAATTCTCGTTTCTCTTTTCCCTGTACTTTATCTTTCTCGTTACTTAGTCTTTTTTTTTTAAATGTCTAGCTATGTGGGTTGGTGGACTCGCGGGTTCACATTTACACTCATGATTTTATATCGCGACTCTGACCGACTGCTTCCCCATTCCATACCTAGCCACTTATCCGACTGTGGATTCCCGAGTAGGCAGGCTCTAGATTTCACTTCCATTGTTCCATGACCTACAAACAACACCCTGACTTCCGCGATATACAAATTTACAACCGGACTCTCACATCATACCCTCTTTCATGTTACACAATTTTCCCATCATCCCCTCTTCCGTGGTACACATTTTGCACTCAAAAGTTTCAAGACATACAATTTGACCATCGGGTCCTCACGTCTCCTATGGAACTATTGTCACCCCATTTTGAAGCTTGTCTGTCTGCTTTCCATACTTCGCCATTTCTTCGAATTTCTTTCACGGATCGTCGAGTTGGTGGGTTCACGAAATATCCAATTCCTAATCGTTGTTTCATGTTCTCACGCCCTTCGCACTTATTTCCAAGTATGCAATAACTGAGGTTTAATGCTAACAACTCACCATGCCTCGAGGAGACCGTCATAATAATTGTTCCTACACAAATTGTACAGAAACATGCAGAAAATATCCTTCCATGTAATGGGATATATATTACAAATATCAATATATTAGTGAAAACAAATTCTACCGACCATTTCCCTATTCCATACTTACCGAATTTTTTGCTTGCAGGTTCCCAGACAGGTGGGTTCAAGATTTCCCTTGCATTGTTCCGCGACCTGCAAACAACACCCGAAATTTCGCGATATAAATGCAAAAAAGATCTTTCCAGGTAATGGGATATATATTACAAATTTCAATATATTAGCGAAAATGAGTCTGACCGACTGTTTCCCTATTCCATACTTAGCCACTTTTTCTATTGCAAATTCCTGGACAGGCAGGCTTAAGATTGCCCTTCCATTGTTCCACCACCTGCAAACAACACCCGTAATTCTACAAATATACAAACCGTCCACTGGACTGCCCCATCATGCACTTTTCCATTTTACGCCTTTTGTAGTCAAAATTTTTGAGACATGCAATTTGACCCTCGGACCCTCACCTCTCCTTAGAATCCCCTGTAACCCTATTTTGAAACCCGTCCAACCGCTTTTCATAATTGGCCATTCCTTACTTTCTCTTCCCCGTCCCCGTCATCTTCGCACTTGTTTATAATAAAAAAATTGTTTAGAAAAACACACACACACACACACACACATATATATATATAATAAAGACATATAATTTGACCGTCAAGTGCTCACCTCTCCTCCGTATCGCTTGCAACCCTACTTTCAAGCTTGTTCGACTGTTGTTCATACTTATGTATATATAAAAGAGTCTTATTTATAATAAAAAAGATTGTTCATATATATATGTGTGTGTGTGTGTAAGGTCTTATTTCTAAGTATGCAATTAGCAAGCTTTAATTTTAAACCAATATTTGAGAATATCTCCCATCAATACGCATTAAACCAAGAATTCTGGAGGGTTGTATTATCCCTTCCGAGTGTTAATTTCGAACATAATGGAATGTCGTTCGTGTGTCATCGGGTTGGCCCGTTCATGAAATATTCAATCCTTATTTCCGAAAACGAATTTGACGGACCGTTTCCCTATTCCATACTTAGCCACTTTCCCAAAATTCCACAAATATACAAACCGACCGTTGAATTGCCCCATCATGCTCTCTTTTGTTTTACACGTTTTGCATTCAAAAATTCTGAGAGATAAAATTTGACCATTCGACACTCACCTCTCTTGAGTATCCCTTGTAACACTATTTTGAATCTCGTCCGACCGCTTTTCATACCTGGCCATTCCTTGCTTTCTCTTCCTTGCCTTCGTCACTTTCGCACTTGTCTATAATAAAAAATTGTTTATATATATAAGGTCTTATTTCTAAATATGCAATTAGTAAGCTTTAATGCTAACAACTCATCATGGAGGAACCGTATAGATTTCCATTGATGAGCGAAAGGCTCAAGGAGATCTCCCATTAATATACATTAAAGAAAGATTTGAGCAGGGTTATATTATCCCTTCCAAGTATTGATTTCAAAATCATGGAATATCGTTCGCACATCGTCGGGTTGGCACGTTCACAAAACCTCCAATCCTTAATTGCTCTTCGTCGTACCCGCCACCTTCGCACTTCTAAGTATGGAATAAGTAAGCTTTACTGCTAACATCTCATCATGCAACACCCATAGAGATTATCATTAATGAGCGAAAGGCTCGAGGAGCTTTCCCATTCACAAGCATTGAACCAACATTTGCAGAGGGTTATATTATCCCCTCCAACTGTTCATTTCAACCATCGTCTGGAGCAAATGGACGTTCTCATAAACTTATGGCACCAACTCGACAACAGTTCTGTGGATATATAGTGAACATCTTCGGGCGTGAGGATCAGAACTTCTAGTGGTCCGGGGCATATTCTTACTACTCATCCCCTTCCACCAAGAACGAAATAATTTGGACCTCTGGTATTGCTAGTGCAGGTTGTGTCCCTAAAGTTTTTTACTGTAAGAAGTTGGTTTCTTGGTGTGCCAATAAATATATTTCATGCCAAATAATTATTCCACTGTGGGACCACTCTTATGTTTCTTTGTCACCTTCGGTCTTCTGCCAGATGTTAAGATTGTTAGAGCCAACATTGATGTTCAAAGGAGAAGATTCCAAGCAGTTCCTAAGAAAGAATAATAATGGGTTGGACCTCTTTCCCGAGTTCCTAGAAGACCCAATGGCAGTTCCTGGAGATATCACAAGCTTGCAGGTTAGTTCATTTATAAATCCATTACGGGAAATTGCCTTGTTGTTTACAAGAATAACGGGACAAGAATCCACAACAACTATTTCCCGCATGGTTCTTTATATTTTTTATTTCACAGTTAAGGAACAAGCTATTTTTTATTGGGGGAAGCTAATTTCCCATGAAATATGTTCCCAATTGTCAAGCTTCAAAAAGGAGAAGAAATTTTATATGTCATCCTACTTGGTTTTTGTGATAGCGGATTGTTGTCAGTTTCCAAAACTGTCTCTGTCCAAGAAGGTAAACTGAGAATTTGACCCAGTGACGTTCTGGTACTAGGCCTTGTGGAAGCACAAGGCCTCCCACTATTTTTATGAGGTTTTTAATGACTTTGTGTCTATTTTCAAAGTTTTATTGTTAGGAGAATATGCTCCCCGCATATCTGACCAGGCAACCAGGTTTTTGGACGGGAAGGGGGCACTTGAACAAATGGATAATTATAGTGTGATAAGGATTTTTGGCTCCAAGGAAAAACCTTCTCTTCTTCCATGTCACATCACAGACAAAATGTTTTTTACAGAAATAGCAAGGCAATACAACTATTGGTTGTATATATTCCATGAGAAGAGAAAAAAATAGTTCATTCCTCTGCCTTGGAAATTCGAGGACTTTGTGTTGAGGAACGTCAACAAAATTGAAAAATTCGCAGCCCATTTCAACAACTTGAACCTAAGATATGTTGAAAGCCTAAGAGGGTTCGACCCTAATAATTTTTTTCTTAGAACATTTACTAACACTTGGCCTCAGCAATTCTTTTTTCTAGAAACACCTGAGTGAAAACAGAGACATTGGCGACAACGCTCCTGCTTCTGATGCCAACGACCTAGACACACTGCAAAGCACCACTGAATTGTACAAGCAACATGGAAAAGGCCCTGGTGAGAAGAGTGTTCAATCGGTGGATAACACTCCCAAAAGTATGACATCCTGGAGCATCGCTCCAATGACCCACCACAACAAGAAAGAAACTCAAAATTATTCAAACGAAGGAGGAGATAATGACCCTCCTCACCCTAAAATTGATAGTTCTCACAAGCTTCCCATGGACAAGCAGAGAAAAAAAATTGTAGGACAAGCGGAAGAACCCAAAATTGACAGTGAGAACATGGAACTTGAGCCTAATCTGGATAGCGTATTCCACAACCTTGATCAGCCCGGAGACGCGATCCAGCATAGTCATCCAATGGACATAGTTGATATCAATTTTTTTGACGAAGATGAATCCTTCATGTTCCAGAGCATTTTTTTTGGCAGCGAGTCTAAAAAATTAGTTATTGAAAAGGGAGATGTAAAAAATAAGAAAGGAAAAAATCGTTCAGAGGTTAACCTTGCAAACATGCGACCGTCCCAAATCTATCGACTTCACATGGCAACCAGAGATGCTCTTGATGATTCCATTGGAGGCATTAAGGCTGAGAATGCCAGACTGAAGGACCGATTCAAGGAATTGGAGGAATCTTTGATTCCTATGCCATTGCTTGCCAATCCTTTAGCAATAGTCATGCCTGCCACCCCCACATTCAAGTTAAAAGGATCCTCCATCCTCCTCGCATCGTGTAGAGGGTATGTGGAGAATAATATCAAGAAAATAATGGAACTAATTGTTGAGGCGTGGGAAACATCACAAACCATGGCTTCCCTTGGAACGAGGCCACATACTTTGCTTGAACATTTGCAGACATATTTAAAAAATGAAAAACGTTTATATTTAGACATGGTCGTTCCTTTTGGCACCAATGTCAACAACATGACATAAATGACAAGAAGACAACAAGATCTCCCCTCCAAAAACCAGATCACTCAATTAAATGTATGCTGGAAAGAGAAAGTGAAGAACCTGCATCTCATTGTCCAGTCACGTGAACAAGCCATATCAAAGAAAGGAAAATTATTCACAAAGCTAACCAAAATAGACTTAGCCGAAAGGACCAACGAGTTCCAAGACCCCAACTTAATCGTCAACTCCTTGCCCTTAACTAAGAAAGCCTTCGATAAACAAGTTGATATTTTTAAGGCGTTGTCTTTGGAAAAGTTTTACAACATCCTTGAATATGGTGAAGATGACGTTGACAACTGGCTAGTTGACTATTCGGTACAAAATGAAGAAATTGATTAGGCTCTATGCAATCTTTCTATCAATCTAAGGGAATTAGAAAAAGAACTTTTCAACATAAAAATCTGGAATGAGATCAACATCACCCCCTTGAGAAGCTACATTGAATAATGGGTCGAAAGGGAATTGAAGCGGGTCGTCGATGAAAGGCAATATATAGTTGGCATGATTCCAGTAGCCATCGACGACAACAATAAAAAGGCATCAACAAGAAAATAGAAAAAGGGGTGATATGTACCATCACTGTAAGTCTATACTGATCACATCATGCTTTATTTATCAATCCAGTTATTCGACTTTTTTAAATAGAAATGTCTAGCCAAAGACTGATACCTTTCAATTTCTTCTTTTCAGGTATTACACCCTATTGTCGCCCACTTCTTATTTCCACAATCCTATTTCTTGTACATATTTCTCTTATGGTCCACGAGAGCCCCAATCCCAATCTATATGACAAACGCATTTAAATTTCCAGGAATATGTAATAGACAATATTATTTTTTGATATATTTCAAATAAAACTGTTTTTTATCTCCTTTTATATTTATGTGTTCATAAATTTTTATCTTCAACTTTGTCCTGGAACATATAGAGACATACATGCCATATGGTCTAGGAAAGAATTTTTTTTTTTAACGTAGTGTTAGCACAAGGAATTTTGATGAATTGATGTTGTTTCCTTAGGAAATAACCCCTTGGTGAAAAAAAAAAAATTAAGAAAAAGGGGTCCTAGCGCGACCCACTTTATGTTTTTATCCTAAGTCTCTGGTGATTTGACAGTTTTTGGTGCATTGTGCTAAGAACCGCGCAGATCTCAGCGGTTGAGTGAGGTGCGCTCAGATCTATGGTCCACGTCAATTATCGGACCCCACCCCGACCTTTCTGCCTTTAACGGGGGGGGCGTCCTAGTTGGTGGTTTTCTGGCGTGGGCCCCCCACTATCACGTCACCTCCATAGCAACTTGGACCCCCCTCATGCTTTACCGCTTATCGCCTACCCCCCCTTCGAGCTAACTGCCAGACTGCCTCCCAATACCGCCTGTGCTCCCGCTGACACCTATCCTCCACTCGCCCGACCGCACGCCTATCCCTTCCCCACTGTCATTTATCCCCCTCTCACCTCCCAACATCTGTCCTCCACTCACACTCCATGTCACCTCTGTTATTTTCGTGTACCCCTGACATACCACTCTGCTCTACCACTGCATTCTCTCCCCTTGCCACATCGCCCTTGTGCCTTTACACCTCATCCGTCGAGTACTTGCACTCACGCAATCTCGGTCATCGCTCTCTAGTCACGTCCTTCCACATGGTCGTTGCTCACTTGTTACAGCCTGCGAGTTTGCACTAAGAACCTTGCCCACTCACCATCATCCTCCTCCATGTCCACCTACCATTTTTCTCTGCAAAGGTCCAACAATACACAGGTGGCAAATATCAAAGTGAGGCCAACACGTTTTCAAGGTGTCGAGTTGACTCTACCCATCCTGATCTCAATGAAGGTAGTTAATGAAAGAGAGGGAGGTGGTTGGAATCTCGTCTCACCACATAAATGGAAAGCCAGAAAGGATTGGCATATCTAAGCTCACATCTGACAAAGAATTGCATGCACAGTCTGACAGAGAAGGTTCAGACGAAAGAGCTCGCATTTGACAGAAGACTGCATGCTCACTCTGCAGAGAAGACACATAAGTCAAGCCTTGAATGCATGAGTCGATCGCTCCTCTGGTGGTTGTAGTCAGTCCAAGTATAAGTATGTATCTTTGATATTTTGTTAAGGTTGGATGGTTGAGCAAGGCTCCCACATTGTAATGTTTTGATGAAGCACATTGGTTCTCTGGTTATGTACAGGATTTGATACTTCTTGTTTAATATAAGTCAACTTTCTTCTTCATCTTATTTGCCTCTAATATTGAAGTGTCCATGATTGAAGGATTCACATGGATTGTTATAGATGTATTGTGATGGATGTTTGATTACAATTTTGTTATGGTGTTCTTCAGTTTCCTGAAACTTTGAATCAAAGAGGATCTTGTGTTTGAATTTTTTCCTCCTTGGGTTGTTTGAAGACCTCTACACTTTCCTCACCAAAGTCTTCCTTCTATCCACCTTTACTACAACTTACTGTTTGAAGTTGATCAAGACCTCAATTGCTTGTGCATGCTAGTCCAGGTTTCTAAGTTAAAACGATATTGTCTTAAGTCTTATCCATTTGACCTCTTTAAACTCAATTTATAGTGACACATAACCTGATGGGTATTGGGCTCACCTTATATGAAATCCGAGGGTCACTCTCAATGCTAACATTCTTGGAGTCATTGTCGGGGAATGAATTGAAGACATTTACCTGGGATTGAACAACAAAGCTTGTTGATTCTGAAGGTGCATCAAAGCTCAGTACATTGAATATTGCAAATTGCACCTGGCGACTTCATTGTTTCAATTGTGGCTTCCAAAGGCAGACACACAAGGTCCACTCCACAACTGCCTCTAGCAACGCCTGAAGCTGACTCAGAGAAAATTATCAGAAAAGGAGAGACCTCTCAAGAAGGTGTTGTACCAGGTGATCCTGATAATTTTCTTAATCCCTCTTTACAAACTCCAGTAGTTGCTTCTAATTCTCTTGTTATGTCGTCTGCTGGAGTTTCAAGAACTTTAAATTTTGGGATTTTTCCTATTAATTTCTCCTCTCCTAGTCTTGGTTTAGAAGGATAAATCTTTGACACTCTTATTTCCCCTGAAGTTGTACAGTGGTTTAAACCCAGGACCTTAGAAGATTTTCCTACTCCAGGATTTACCACTCCTCCTCCTATTAGAGTTGTTACATTTACAGAGGAAGAAACTTTTGTTCCCTCGAGCCCTGTAAATTTTTCCCCCAACCCTTTGTTGTTTCCCTTTTCGCTGAGAAACACAGTTCCAATATCCCCTGTTCAAACTCCATCTCCTCCCGGTTCTCCTCCAATTCACGTCCCAATAGCAGGTGCTAATCCTCCCATAAACATAATGGATTCCATAGTAGCTGCTAGATACACCCCTCTTGTCTTGCCTCAGCCCCTGAACGCTCTTCCACCTGGTGGCTACCTTAAGTAGTTGCCTAAGTTCACAGGCGAGGGGGACATGACTGCAGAGGAGCACCTTGCAACCTTTTATAGTTATGCAGACAATTATGTCATTGTGAATGAAGATGTATGACTGATAATTTTTGTTCATAACCTTGATGGAGAGGATAGGAAATGGTTTAGGGCCTTGGATCCTGGATCTATTGATGGGATAGAAGCCCTAGATGATGCATTCTTAAGACACTAGGGGGATAAAAAGGAGTTCCTTTACTATATTACAGAGTTTGGATCACTTAAGAAAGGAGAAGGGGAATCTGTTTCTGACTTTTCAAAGAGGTTTAATAAAATGTATAATAAGACTCCTACTAAGATTAAACCTATAGAAACCTCTGCCAAAATCACTTATGCTAGTGCTTTCGACCCTAATTGCTACCTCCTGTTAAGAGAAAGAAGAGCTACTTCCTTGGCTCATATGCAAGATGCGGCCTTGGAAGTGGAATCCAATATATTGGCAGTTGACAAACTTAGGAGTAAGGTTGATAGAGACAGAGGAAAGGGGAGATATGAAGATTCAATCTCTAGTTCCTTAGGTGCCCACCCTCAAGTGGACAAATTGACCAAGATGGTAAAGTCACTTTCTACTGAGGTGGAAAGGTTGAAACTGGAAGGAAAGAAGAACTATAGAAATCCCCCTAATGCTGAAAATAGGGGTAACCTCATAAGACCAAATAACACCCCTTAGATTATCCAAAGAGACCAAAGAAGCAGGGATAGGGATGATCAGAGAATTCAAGTCCCTCTCCAAAATAACCTTGTTACTGATGAAGAAGGAGAGGAAGAAGAGGTTGATCTTGAAATCCATTGTCTTGGAGACACCTCCTCATTTCCCCATTTAACCCAATCTGCATATGAGGAGTCTCTCATGTGCAACCAACTAAATGAGTTGAGTAAAGGGGAGAAGATCGGTAGCAGTCGAAATAAATATAACCTCAGGTCCAAAAAGAAAGAAGGGAAGTCTGACATTCCTAACCAACCTACTAGATCAAAAGAGCCTGCTAAAGATGTAGCTGACAACGACAAGGAAAAGAGGGCACAAAACCCCTCACCAATGGTCAAAAGTCCCATCCCAGAAGTGAGGGAAATTCTAAAGCCCCCCTCCTCTTTTAACTTTGAGCATGAAATTCAAAAAATTAGAATCCATGTACCCCTTTCAGAGCTGGTCAAGCATGAAGACTTCAAAAGGTGCCTCTCTAAATTGTTGCAACCTGAACCCTCCTCAAATGCCACTGACTTAGTCAATCTCCAAGATGAAAAGCTTGTTTTCATACTGGGACCCTTAGTAGAAGATAGAGGCGACTCCTCCCCTCCTTTTTACACATCATTGAACATACATGATAAGGTACTGCATAACTGTTTGAAGGACTCAAGGGCATCTCATAACCTCATGCCCAAAACTGTCATGGATGAACTTGGATTAGAAATCACAAAGACTTACCATGACTTATATTCCTTTGACTCTAGGAAAGTGAAGTGTCTTGCAGTCATCAAAGATCTGGTTGTGACCCTGTTTCAGTTGCCCATGAAAAGTGTGATCATGGATATCATGGTGGCTGATGTCCCCCCCAAGTTTGGCATGCTCTTGTCAATATCTTGGATAAAAAGACTTGGGGGAACCTTGCAGATGGACCTCACATATGCTACCATTCTTGTCTTTGGGGGGGAGCATAGAAGACTTTACAAGGAAGCTCAGTTGGCCTACATTATTAGTGACGAAGCAAACCCCACCAACCATCCTATTTTTGCACTTGATACTGATTTGGGATCCAGTTTATTGCAGCTCACTGATGCTCCTAAACCTCCTCTTGAAGTCAGAAAACAGTCCATTAATTTTTGTGAAGATTCTCCTCCAATCACTTCTGTTTGGGAGATGTTCTTTGACGGAGCCTCTTCTAGGGAAGGTGTTGGTGCCAGAGTGGTTTTTGTTTCACCTACTCAAGAGAGTATATCTTTCTCCTACAAGTTATAATTTGAAACTACCAATAATGTGGCAGAGTATGAAGCTCTTGTTTTGGGTTTAAGGGCTGCAAAAGACATGGCGATCGAAGAGATATCAGTGTTTGGGGATGCTGAGTTAATTGTACATCAGATAAAAAATATTTATCAGGCTAAGCACCCTAGGCTAAGAACTTATAGAAATGAAGTGTGGGACCTGGTTGACAGTTTTTTCTTAGCTTTCAACATTTCATTTATTCCAAGATAAGAGAATACCATGGTTGATTCTTTGGTTGTTTCAACAGGTAATTTCAGAGTCCCTTTGCCACCGAAACTCAAGTATGATGTAGAAGTGAAATACAGACCCTCTATCCCTAATAATGTCAAGCATTGTAAAGTGTTTGAGGATGATCATGAGATCAAAATATTCCTTGAGACTGTTGATGAGTTTTATGCATTACATATTGATCAAGATCATGATTCTGAAAGTAAGCCTCATACTGATGTTTTTCTAAACAAAATTGCTAATCATCATATTGTTCATTTGCCTAGTAATCATATTCCAAAGGGACTAGTTCCTTTGGAAAGACTATTTGACAGAAATGATGTGGCAGTGAAGGGTAAAGGTTCAACTAATGATCCCGATGTAGCTGAGTGCAATATTGGTACAAAAAAGGATCCAAAATTTGTCAAGTTGTCAAGCAGCTTGTCAAGGGAACAAAGGGTTGAATATGCTAAGTTGTTAAAAGAGTTTGCTGATGTGTTTTCCTGGACATATGAAGATCTCAGAACATATGACACAAGTATCATTGAACATAAGATCCCATTGAAGGAAGAGTCCAAACCATTTAGGCAGAAATTGAGACAAATAAATCCTATGTTGTTGCCTATTATGGAGAAAGAGGTAAGGAAGATTTTGGATGCCAAGATTATCGTTCCTTTGAGGTATTCTGAGTGGATGGCCAACTTGGTCTCAGTGAGAAAGAAGAATGGAGAAATTAGACTTTGTGTCAATTTCCGGAACCTGAACATAAGCTCTAATAAGGATAATTACCCCTTGCCAAAGATGGATCACATATTACAAAGGGTGACAAGTGCATCTAGGATCTCCATGATTGATGGATTTTCTGGCTACAATCAGATCTCTGTCTTTCTTGACAGAGAGAAAACAACCTTCACTACTCTTTGGGGTACATTTATGTATGCTAAGATTCCCTTCGGATTGATGAATGGAGAGTCGACTTTTCAATGAGCCATGGACATAGCCTTTATTGGAGAAAAGGACAAGTTTGTAGTCATCTATCTGGATGACATACAAATTTTCTCACAATCTGGTAAAGAACATTGTTATCATTTGAGAAGGGTTTTCTTGAAATGCAGAAGGTTTGGTCTCTCCCTAAATCCCAAGAAGTCTTTATTTGCCACGCGGGAGGGAAAATTGTTGGGGCACATAGTATCAACTGAGGGGGTAAGGATTGATTCAAGTAGGGTAGAAGCTATCCAAACCTTGTCACTCCCTAGATCCAAGGAAGAAGTCCAGTCTTTCTTGGGGAAAATTAATTTTTTGAGAAGGTTTGTTTCTAATTTTGCTGAATTGGTAAAGTATATTACAACCATGTTGAGGAAAGGAAATGAAATCAAATGGACTGCTGAATCTCGTAATTATTTTGTTCAAATAAAGAAGGCCTTAACTGAAGCACTTGTGCTCATCAGTCCTGACTACTCCAAAGATTTTTTGATTTTTTCCTTCACTTCATTTGACACAGTAGCAATTGTTTTATTACAGAAGAATGTTGAAGGGTTAGAGCATCCCATTGCCTTTTTCAGTAGGGCATTGAGAGATGCTGAGCTAAAATATGACATCATGGAAAAACATGCCTATGCTTTGGTTAAATCTCTCGAGGCCTTTAGGGTCTATGTTCTGCATTCAAGAGTCATTACATATGTCCCTTTAGCTTATGTGAAGGAGATTCTCATTCAACCTGACCTAGACGGAAGAAGGAGCAAGTGGATTGCCAAAATCCTTGAATTTGATCTTGAAATAAAGCCCACCAAATTGGTTAAAGGCCAAGGTTTAGCTAGGCTGCTGGCTGAATCTAGCTGCAAAGCTTTAGGGGTTAATTTCATCAACACTTGCTCAGAAAATCAACAAGCTAAGTTGTCTGATAAAGGTCCTCAAGTCAGCCCTACATTGGTAGAATGTGCTTGGTACAAGGACATTATATTTTTTCTACAAAAGTTGCAGCCCCCTGATGATATGGAGAAGAACAAGGTAAGAGCTTTGAAGTTTAAATCAATTAAATATTGACTTATTAATCAAGTCTTGTATTGGAAAGACCCTTTGGGAGTGTTTTTGAGATGTTTAGACCCACAAGAGGCCCAAAAGATTATGTTTGATTTTCATGATAGTTTATGTGGGGGGCATCACTTATGGAGAACCACAGCCTATAAGATTCTCAGTGCTGGATATTTCTGGCCTAGTCTATTCACCGATGTTTGTGCAAAGACCAGGGCTTGTGTTAAGTGTCAGAAATTATATGGAAAGCAACAGCTCAAGTCTTTTCCATTGAAGCCTGTGGTAGCTTCAGGACCCTTTCAGTAGTGGGGCCTGGATTTTATTGTGGAAATTCATCCTACTTCAAGTGGTCAACACAGGTGGATCTTGACTGCCACATATTACTTTACCAAGTGGATAGAAGCCATCCCCATAAGGAGTGCTTCCCACAAGGTAATCATTGGTTTTCTTGAGGATATTATGGCAAGATTTGGTTGTCCAAACATGATTGTCACTGATAATACTACATCTTTCAATGCTAAGCCATTGATTCAGTTTTGTGAGCAGTTCAGAATTGCATTGATTCACTCTACTCCTTACTACCCCCAAGGGAATGGACTGGAAGAATCCTCTAACAAGAGACTTATAAATATCATCAAGAGATTGTTAGAGGACAACAAAAAGGCGTGGGATTCAAAGCTCAAATTTGCTTTGTGGGTTGATAGAGTGACAATAAAGAGGTCTTTTGGTGTCTCTCCTTTTCAGCTTGTGTATGAAGTTGAGGCCATTTTTCCTTCTCATCTTGCCTTGCCTATGGAAAAATTCTTCTAAGACTACCAAGGGGAACCTTATGATATGATCATAAGAATACAACAACCGGTAGAAGTGCAATAGACTAGAGAACAGTTACTAGACAAAACACATGACCATCAACAAAAGATCAAGCAGGCCTTTGACAGGAAGGTAAGTAAAGGAGATTTCCAGCTAGGAGATTTAGCACTCAAATGGGATGCACCCAAGCAGAACAAAGGCAAGCACGGTAATTCGAAGCCCTATGGATTGGACCCTTCAAAGTTTCTGAGGTGTTTTCAAATAATACTTACAAGTTGCAGAATTTGGAGGATGCTGAAGTTTTTGGTGGACCTATAAATGGGCATTTTCTAAAAATGTTCTTTTCTTGAGCCATGAGTGGCTTTTTCATGCCATTGTAAATATCATTCTTCTTTTTGTTTTAATAGCTAACTCCATAACCCAATGGTAAGGCACTGAGGCTACTAAAGTTCTTAGAGCCTCACATAAAAGTTCTCTATCCCCCATGGAGCCTATGTTAGCACAAGGAATTTTGATGAATTGATGTTGTTTCCTTAGGAAATAACCCCTTGGTGAAAAAAAAATGAAGAAAAAGGGGTCCTAGCGTGACCCACTTTATGTTTTTATCCTAAGTCTTTGGTGACTTCACAGTTTTTGGCGTGTTGTGCTAAGAAGCGCACAGATCTCAGTGGTTGATCGAGGTGCGCTCAGATCTACGGTCCACGTCTAATATCGAACCCCCCGACCTTTCTACCTTTAATCGGGGGGGGGGTATGAGTTGGTGGTTGTTTAGCGCGGGCCCCCCACTATCGTGTCGCCTCCACAACAACTCAAACTCCCCCCCGCGCCTTACCGCTTACCGCCTACCCCCCCCTCCAAGCCAACCACCAGACCTCCTCCCAATACCGCCCGCGCTCCCACCGACACCTATCCTCCACTCGCCCAACCACATGCCTGTCCCTTCCTCGCTGTCATTTCTCCCCCTCTCACCTCTCGACCTCTGTCCTCCACTCAAACTCCATGTCACCTCTGCTATTGTCGTGTACCCCTTGACCTACCACTCCGCTCTGCCGCCACATTCTCTCCCCTTGCCACATCGCCCTTGCGCCTTTACACCTCATCCCCCGAGTACTTGCGCTCACGTAGTCTCGGTCGCCACTCTCCAGCCGCGTCCTTCCACATGGTCGTTGATCACTTGTTACAACCTGCGAGTTTGCGCCAAGCATCTTGCCCACTCACCATCATCCTCCTCCGCGTTCGCTTGCCAGTTCGCTTTGCAAAGGTCCATCAATATGCATGTGGCAAATATCATAGTGAGGCCAACACGTTTTCAAGGTGTCGAGATGACTCTGCCCGTCCTGATCCCGATGAAGGTAGTTAATGAAAGAAAGGGAGGTGGTTGGAACCTCGTCTCACCACATAAATGGAAAGCCAGAAAGGACTGGCATATCTGAGCTTGCGTCCGACAGAGAACTACATGCGCAGTCTGACAGAGAAGGTTTAGACGAAAGAGCTCGCATCTGACAGAAGACTGCATGCTCACTCTACAGAGAAGACACGAAAGTCAAGCCTTGAATGCATGACTTGATCGCTCCTTTGGTGGTTGTAGTCAGTCTAAGTATAAGTATGTATTTTTGATATTTTGTTAAGGTTGGATGGTTGAGCAAGGCTCCTGCATTGTAATGTTTTGGTGAAGCACATCGATTCTCTGGTTATGTACAATATTTGAGACTTCTTGTTTAATATAAGTCAAATTTATTCTTCATCTTATTTGCCTCTGATACTGAAGTGTCCATGATTGAAGGATTCACATGGATTGTTATAGCTGTATTGTGATGGATGTTTGATTACAGTGTTGTTATGTTGTTCTTCAGTTTCCTGAAACTTTGAATCAAAGAGGATCTTATGTTGGAAGTTTTTCCTCCTTAGTCTGTTTGAAGACCTGATGTCCATAGCAGACCTCTACACTTTCCTCACCAAAGTCTTCCTTCTATTCACCTTTACTACAACTTACTGACTGAAGTTGATCAAGACCTCAATTGCTTGTGTGTGCTAGTCTAGTTTTATGAGTTAAAACGATATTGTTTTGAGTCTTATCCATTTGACCTCTTTAAACTCAATTTATAGTGACACATAACCTGATGGGTATTGGGCTCACCTTCTATGCAATCTGAGGGTGACTCTCAGTGCTAACACATAGCAAAATAGATTATATATTTTGAAATAATAAATGGGACTCTAGAGGCCACATGTCATTTACTGCATGGATACCACTTGCCACATCTCCGCTACAGTTTCCATCCGCCTTTGCTACTTTTTCCCCATCCCTGTGCATTTATTCCCAATTCAATCTGACAGGGACTACGCTGCCATGCAACACTTGTTATTAAATAATAGTTGATTGGTTGCAAGGTAAGTATTATTATTCTTTGATCTTTCACTCCTCTATTATGAATTGTGTTGTGTGTGAAACTATATTCAAATACATCTACTTCTCCTCTATTATAAATTGTGTTGTGTGGATAATGTATGTAAAACCATATATTAATACATCTACTTATAACATCTTAAAATTATTTTTATAATTATAAAATCTTTTTATTATAAATTGTGTTGTGTGGATATGTATGTAAAACCATATTCTAATACATATACTTATAACATCTTAAAATTATTTTTATAATTATAAAATCTTTTTCTCCTTTGTCTAAGTGCAATATAAACAATGTTTATAATGTTGTTGCTGCAAAGTTGTGGGTGCCAAAGGTGAGCGGATGGAGGGGATCTCTATGGAAATGGGATTGCCCATTAAAAGTAAAGTTGTTTTTGTGGCTTGTTGCAGAAGACAAGATCCTGTCATGGAAAAACCTTCCGAAAAGGGGGTGGGCCGGTCCATGTATATGCCACCTGTGTAAGAGCAATTATGACTCAGTTAAACACTTATTTGTAAAATGCTCTTTTATAATTGAGGTGTGGGACAGAGTAACAAGAGAGCTAAATGTCACTAGAGGATGGCTCGGACACACAGTCCATGAGTGTTTTGAAAACTGGAACAAGACAAATCCAATCCTCCCTTTGTTGCCGACTTTCCTCAGTTGGCACATCTGGAAAGAGAGAAATGCTTCTATCTTTGAAGAAGGCCGCCCCTCCATTCAAAAGGTGGTCTATAAAACTATTGCAATAGTAAACACATACGGTATCCATAAAAGAGTATCCTCCCCACGCATTAATAAGATGAGACTTCCGGTAGACAAAGCTATAGCCTGGTTTGATGGCGCAACACAAACCAAGGGTGAAAAATGCGGTGTTGGAGGTAAGATTTCTTTAAACAACGATACTTCTTATACATGGACGTTCAATGTTGGACAAGGAACTAATACAAAGGCTGAAATTCTAGGGGCCTGGGCTTCCCTGACTCTGGCTAGAAGACTGTCTATTTCTGAAATGCTTGTTCTTGGGGACTCTAAGATAGTAATCGAGTGGTTAAACTAAAGGGGGATCATTCAGGCAGCGGCTTTAGAAAGTTGGAAGGAAAGAATCCTGGAATTATTGCCACTCTTCATGAATCTCTCTTTTGCCCATACATATCGCGAAGAAAACAAGGAGGCAGATATATTATCAAAGCTGGCACTTGAAACTCAACTGGGCAGAATTGCTTATAATTGTTGGGAATCCAGTCATGAGGGCCCCACTCATTTCTTAAAGTTTTTCTAATGCTTTTCGATGCACATTTTTTGTTGTTTTGTGCTTGGTTCTCTCCTGTGGAGCTTTAGAACTTGATTGGATGCACATATAGCATCATTGCTTTTTGTAATCGATTTTTCCTGGTTGTTTCCTTAGAATCTGTTATATCTTCGAAGAGACAAATTTTGTTATCTACACAATGCTCTCTCTATGTTTTGATCAGAACAACCCTTTGTCACTTGGAAAGATGTATTTTGAAAACTACTTATATTTTTATGAATATAAAAAAATAATTTTATGTAGAAAAAAGTGAAATATAAACAAACTTTTATTTTAACCTAATGCTAAATAGCATATAACAAGATGCATGTGACCCAAATATATAAACCTAATATAAACAAACTTTTATTTCAACCTAATTTTAATGATAAATGGCATATAACAAGATGCATGTGACCCAAATATATAAACCTAATTTCGTAAATAAATGGCCTATAAAATGATTGTATAACCCACAAATCCATTCCATAATGTCCTTGATCCAAATTCATTGCCAAAATTGGGTCGCTATCTCATTGTCCAATGTCCATTATTCCACAGATTAAGTATTCCGAGTCTTCCCCTTCCAACCACCAAATGCTCTTACCTTCAGGGTTAGCATTATCGAACTCTTGAAAAATCCTTTGAAAAACATATGCCGCAACTTGTTCTCGATTTGCCTTACACCCACGCCCATTGCCGATGTCATTGCAATCCAAAGCAATTCTGCTATGTATTAAAATATCAGTGAGGTAGCTAATATAATGAAAACAGAGTAATAAACTTAGTTCAGCACAGTCATTAAAATGACCCTTCAGCAGGCAATGGCTGCTCTGCCTTCCTCCTCACCATACTTATTCCAGCACGGTTCTTCAGACTCTAGAAGCTGTAGCAGCTATAAATCCCTTTGTGCTGGGTTTTTCTCATTCCCCAAATCCTCAACCATCAACTGCGAAAGCAAAAACCGCGTTCACTTGAAGCACGAGAAAGTCGATGGGTCTGATGAATTGATGTACAGTAAAAGAGCGTGGGCTCAAACAAACTCGGTACCAAACGTACGAGGGCAAAATATCGACCAATTATTCCACAAGCTCTGCAAAACGGGCAGAATAGCAGAAGCTCTCGAACATTTTGAATACATAGTAGCCAAAGGGCAGATTCCCAATGCGGTCTCCTGCACAAACCTCATTAGTGGTCTCTGCAAAGAAGGTAAGATGGACAAAGCCAGTTGGGTTCTTGAAAAAATGCTTTTGTTAGGCTGTAATCCTGATGTTATAACATATAATGTATTAATCGGTGGGCATTGTAAGAAGGGTGAGATGGGTATGGCAGTGAAATTACTGGATGATATGGATTCAAGGGGATGCCCTCCTGATGTTGTGACATATAATACATTGTTGAGGAGTTTATGTAGAAGGAGGGAATTGGGCCGAGCTGTAGAGCTTTTGAATGTTCAGCTGCAGAAGGGTTGTCTTCCAAATGTTTTTACTTACACAATATTGATAGATGGTATTCGGAAGGATGGTGGTGTTGATCAGGCAATGAAGTTGTTTGATGAGATGATGAGTAAGGGGTGTACTCCTGATGTGGTGACCTATAATGTTTTGATGAATGGGCTTGCCAAAGAAGGCAGATTTGAGAGAGCGGAGAAGTTTCTTGACTGTATGGAGGCTAAAGGGTGCAAGCCCAATGTGCGTACCTATAATAGTTTAATTCATGGCCTATGTAAGGCTGGGAGGTGGGATAGGGTAGATAAACTTCTAGGCCACATGAGCTGTAAGGGATGTGTTCCGAATGTCTTCACTTACAATATCTTGATCCATTTTCTCTGCGAGAATGGGGATATAGCTCAAGCGATAGAGTTTTTGGATGAGATGGTTCACAAAGGGTGTGCTCCTGATGCTTTGAGTTACAACCCAATAATTCATGGATTCTGTAGAGAAGGGAATATGGACCGGGCAATCGATTGCTTAGAGCAGATGGTTTCCTCTGGTTGTTTTCCTGACGTAGTGACTTATAATACTTTGTTGACAGGCCTCTGCAAGAGTGGAAATGTAGAGCAAGCTGTATATATTCTTCACCAGTTAGCGCAGAAAGGCTGTACTCCTGTGAGGATTACTTACGCTACAGTTATTGATGGGCTCTGCAAAAATAACAAGCCAGAGGAAGCTATGGAGCTTCTAGAGGAGATGATAGAGAAGGGTTTTTTACCCGATGTGATGACTTATTGTTCATTAATTAATAGTTTCTGCAAGGAGGGTATGGTAGACAAAGCCATGAACCTCTATAATCAAATGGGAGATACAGACTGTGAGCCTAATATGTTAATTTTTAACATCCTCATTTCAGCTTTATGTATGGAAGGAATGACAGATCAAGCCATTGATATGTTGGCTAAAATGGTTGAAAAAGGGTGTAAGCCCGGAGAAACAACTTATGCTACTCTGATTACAGGCATAGCCAAAGAAGGAAGGAGAACTGAGGCCATGAAGCTGCGGACTGAGTTAGTGGACAGAGGTGTGGTCACAGAGAATTTCATAAATAACTTAGTTTTTGAAGGTGAAACTACAGGTAGGTGAGTTGTCTTACAGAGATTTTTCACAAGATATTTGTTTTCCTGTTTTTTATGTCATAGAATCTGGACAGTTTTGACGCTCCATGTCTTTGCGGGAAACCTTTGCCACTGAATGCACTTCACAAAGTGAGTTAGTAATGGATGTTCATACGTCTCTGGCACAATTTAAGGGCAGGGA
>ML848009.1:17062-28986 GCA_009831015.1 Picea engelmannii | reverse complement strand
ATCTGTGAGCGCAAACTCATATTTGCTCTGAAAACTTAGGATACGCGCTTTAAGTGGGTTTGTCCAAGCTTTCCCTGTTTTTATCACCATGGAGTTAGACATTCAACTTTCAAACATCAAAGATAGGGTTCAACATCGATCATCATGCATGTTTTATTGAGATAAAGCAAACTACCCTATGCTCTAACCTAATTACCTATGACATTTAGCCCAGATTAAACTATTGGACTAAGAAATTACTCTATCCTGGGGCTATTTGACCAAGATTAGGCAGTTTGGTCAAGTTTAATCACTAGCTAACCTAATTTGCTTGGCTAAGATTAAACAGTTTAGCCAAGCTTATTCACTACTCCTATCGACATCAATTTAAAAGGACTTGGCCATGCTTAAACTGTATGGACCAAGTCATTGTTATTGCATGGGGCTCTATTTAAATTTCTTTTATGCCCTCTTTTATACTTTTTCTTTCTTTTTTCTTTTTCTTTCTTTTCTTTTTCTTTTTCTCAATTTATTTACAGAATGGAAAATCATTTGACAAACAAAACACTAGAGTGATAACATTTCAGTCACCAGTTGATCCTATAAATTATAGGGTTATAACAACGGCTCCACCTAGGGATGGTACTCTCCTTGTGAAGTGCGAAGAATCCTGTTTCCTGATGTTCTGAAATTTTTTCTCCACAATTGCCTTTGTTGTTTGATTTGTTTTATTTTTGAAAGTTTGATGACAATGTTCAGTGGCTTAGGGCCTTCTTTGCGGGCTTCAACCATCTGATCAAAGTTATTCACTCAAAAACTTGTAAGAAAAATAAAATGATTTGTACAATGGAAAAGGTGTGACTGAAGGTCCCTACTTAGGAGGTGAATAGTGCTTCAGCATTCTGCCATTCACAGGTCCTCTTGGAAGATTGGTCCCATCACTGTTGTTGAGAAGGAAAGCATTATTTCCTCTAAATGCTTGAATCATGTAAGGTCCTTTCCATAGACTGTCGAATTTTCCATGCTTTCCCTTATCTTCATTTCGAGCATCCCACCTCAGAACCAGATCACCTAGCTCAAAGTCATATTCTTTAGTTCTTTTATCGAAGATCTTTTTAATGCTCTCTTGGACAACCTGAGTTTTGTTGCATACTTCTTCTCTAGACTGTTGCAAGTGGATCATGTGGTTTATCCTTCTTTGGGAGTCGCTTGACTTGGCTTGCATCTCTTGCAGTAGTTTCATGATGGGAACCCCTAAGGAGGTAGGAAAAACCACTTCAGTGCCATAGACCAACTGATATGGAGACATACCAATTGACCTTTTAGCGGTCAATCTGTCAGTCCACAGTGCAAACACCAACTTGTTATGCCATGAATTTTTGTTTTCTTGCAACATCTTCTTAATAATGCTCACCAGAGTTTTATTGGATGACTCAGCCAGCCCGTTTCCCTGAGGGTAATAAGTCGTGGAGTGTCCCAAACCGATATGATACTGGTTTCAAAAATCTATGAGCTTCTTGGATCGGAAAGCAACTGCATTGTCAGTTATAATTTTTCTTGGACACCCAAAACGAGACAAGATATTATTTTCTAGAATTTTAATAATGACAGAATCAATAGCTTGCCTGCTTGGTACAACTTCGATCCATTTTGTGAAATAGTCCGTAGCAGTAAGAATCCACCTGTGTTGGCCCGAAGAGGGAGGATGTATTTCTCCAATAAATTCTAATCCCCATTGCTGGAAAGGAGCTTCAACAGAGATTGGTTTCAGGGGCAAGGGGAGGAGCTTCCTTTTGCCCTCGAACATCTGACATTTATGAAATGAAGTCACCTTCTGATGCACATCAACAAATAGTGTAGGCCAATAGAAACTAGCTCTGAGAATTTTATTAGCCATGTTCTTCCAGCTCAGGTGACCACCATAGTCTCTTGCATGAAAATCCTGCAATACTTTGTCAGCTTCATCCTTTAACATACAATTCAACAAAATACCTCCAGGATCCTTCCAATAAATATTTCCTTCTAGAATGAAAAAATTTAATGCTTTCAATTTCAAAAACCTAGCTTTAGTTTTTCTCAGACCAGGGGGAGCTTGTAAGTTATGCAAAACAAATATCAGGTCTGTGTACCATGGAGAGTTCAAAAATACCTCTTTCACGCTTGGAGTCGCCTGCTCTACCTGTTCATCTACTGCAACTAAGAAATTAATATCAAGAGCATGGAAATTGGATTCAGCCATTAACTTTGCTAGACCTTGACCTTTAATCAATTTAGTAGGCTTAATCTCTATGTCATACTCCAGAATGATAGAAATCCATTTTCCTCTTCTTCCATCTGGATTGTCCTAGGTTAAAATGTCCTTCACTACTATGCTCAGAATGTATGCGATGGTGTGGGAATGGAGAATATATACTCTAAAATCCTTTATGGATTTTACCAGGGCAAAAGCTTGTTTCTCCATTATTTTATAATTCAAAGCAACATCTCTTAAATATTTACTGAAAAAGGCTATGGGTTGTTCATACCCTTCACTGTTTTTCTGTAGTAATACTGCTGCAATGGTATGTTTAGAAGCGAAAGAAAAAAGGTAAAAATCCTTGGTGAAGTCAGGACTGGTCAATACTGGAGGCTGTGCGAGTGCATGTTTAACTTGTTCAAAAGACTACTTGGATTCAGAGTCCCTTTTTATTTTTGTGTCCTTTTTTAACATGTTGGTGATGTTCCTGAGAAGCTTAGCTAGGTTAGGTATGAATCTTCTCAGAAAGTTTATTTTTCCAATGAAAGATTGTAACTCTTTGATATTCCTTAGGTTTTCCAGTTTCTGAATGGCTTCTATTCTGCTGGGATCTATCTTAATTCCGTCCTTAGAGATGATGTTCCCCAACAATTTACCTTCCTCTAATCTGAAGAGGCTTTTCTTAGGATTCAAAGAAATCCCAAATTTCCTGCATTTCTCAAACACTCGTTTGAGATGTCGTAAGTGCTCTTCATCGGATTGGGAATAAATAGTTACGTCGTCCAGATAAATGACAATAAATCTGCCAAGTTATTCCACAAAAGAAATGTCCATCGCTCTTTGTAAAGTGGCCCCAATGTTCATCAACCTGAAAGGCATTTTCACATACATGAAGGTACCCCAAGGTGTTGTGAAGGCTGTTTTCTCTTGGTCATCTGGGTGAATGAGAACCTGGTTATAGCCTGAGAAACCATCCAGTAAGGAGATTCGGCTAGATCCAAATACCTTTTGTAATATGTGGTCCATTTTTGGCAATGGGTAGTTATCTTTTAGGGAAACCTTGTTCAGGTTTTGGAAATTAATGCAAAGCCTGATTTCCCCAATTTTCTTTCGGGTTGGGACCAGATTTGAAACCCATTTGGAAAATCGTAAGGGGACTATGATTTTAGCATCATACATCTTTTTAATTTTTTTTTCTATCAAGGGAAGTAACTTGGGATTGATTCTCCTAAGTTTCTGTCTGAAAGGTTTTTGATCTTCTTTTATCGGGATCCTATGTTGTATGATGCTCGTGTCATAAGATTTTAAATCTTCATATCCCCAAGAAAACACATCCGCATATTCCTTGAAAAGTTCAATGTATTTGAGTTTCTGTTCAGGAGGTAAGGATTTGGAAAGTTTTACTATCATGGGTTTCTCTTCTGTCCCTATGTTACAGTCTTCAACCTCTCTACCACTGGCTTCAATTTTAGGTTTTTTAGCTACATCATTAAAATCAAATAAGTCTTATAATGGAACTAAACCCCTAGGTAAAACATTACTCTTTAAATGAAAAACATCAGATTCTATCTCATCTTCACCTAACTCTCTTGAATCTATTTTATTTACACTATCATTTCCAAAAATAGATTTTTTCACATTTTCGTCATCATTTTCCAAGTCTATGTTTGTACACTCGAAATCATTTTTACATTGTAGAAAATCTTCAATTTGATCATTGTTACCAAATACCTACTAGTATATGATGTTTTCTGGGACAGTCGGTGTGCACTTCACCTCCACCGTGTATGGGCGAGTGGAACAAAAAGGTATCTTGCATGTAGCTGCTGACGTAGCTAACCCATCTGCTAAATTGTTCTGTCCCCTAGGCATCACCTGCAAATCAAATTCAGTGAAACATTGAAGGGCATCCAAAACAACATTTCTATAAGCTCTAAGCCTGGGATGTTTTGCTGCATACTCACCTTTAATTTGTTTGATAATTAATTCAGAATCACCTCTTACCATGATTTGTTTGGCACCAACCTTCTTTAGTAGTTTTAGGCCGAGCATCAAAGCTTCATACTCGGCTATGTTGTTAGTGCATTGAAAATTCAGTTTATAAGAATGGTTTTCCGAATACCTGGATTTGTGATTGTGCAACCAAACTCCTGCTCCAACTCCTTATTTGCTTATAGCTCCATCGAAGTACATGCTCCATAAATCTACTGGCAATTCTTCACTTATTGCGTTTTCCTTCCTTTCTGCCCCAGTGATTTCATGGCCTTCTTTTGGATCAGGTGTATCTTCTTCCAGCTGAGCGATTTGTTCTCCCATATCACCATCGTTATACATGATGAAGGAATCTATATCGAAGTGTGCAGAGTACAGAGGATAGTTATGGGGCTTTTCCTGGCTGCTGACCATATATTTCATCAGCGTCTCTCTGTACAGTCTTCTCTGTTGTCCGAATACTGGGATGGTGGCATATGATATATCCAACTGCAAAGTGCCTTTCAACTTGCCCCCCCAAGACCTGGAAAACAACATACCATATTTCGGGGGAATGTCCGCGACTACAACATCCATAACCATGCTTTTTGCTGGAATCTGAACTAGAGTGATACATAAGTCCTTGATCAACCCGATACATCTGACTTTGCTGGAGTCAAAATAGTGTAAATCCTTGTAAGGTCTGGTGACCTCGAGTCCCAGTTTTTCCATCACTGCTTTAGGCATCAGGTTATGGGAAGCACCCAAATCTAACATAGCATTGTGTAGAATCAGGTCATGTATATTAAGGCTGATGTAAAAAGGAGTGACAACACCAATGTTAGTCTAACCATCAACTTCAGGGCCAAAAAGGAGTTCAGGTTGATCATCGGTAAGATTTACCATGTCTGAATGATTCACCGATCCAACGGTTAAGGCCTTCGTGCCTATATCAGGCTCAATGCTCAGTGCTTTGATCACCTGCAATCGGTAAGCGTTCGTACTCATCAACTCAGAAAGGGGAATGGGAATTTTCACTTTGGCTAACTCCCCTTCGAGGCTGAAAGGAGTAGGTGCTCTTCTTTGGCTCAACAATTCTGATCTGTCCACCATAGTTTTCTGGGCGGAAGTATTTGGTCAGTTGGTTGATGAAACCTCAGTCTGCGTTGATATTTGTAAAATGGTAGGGTTTATTTTTGCTGGAGTTTCAGCATTACCTTTCTCGGAGATCTTCTTGGTAGAAGGCTCAGGAGCTTTCTTGGATTCGATTGTTTTCTTCATTTCGGTTACCTTTTTTGGGGAATTTTCATCTGTCTTTTTACTTTGCAGATTGTACTGCCTGTGTACCTCCATAATGGCATTTTCAAATGCCTGCTGTTCGGTCTCTTCGGCTTCCTTACTCAACTCTATTTGAGAAAGAAGGAAAATTTCTTGCTCTTCCTGAGTATGGAAAATGGTTTCGTTATCATGAATGCCCATGAGGTTTATGTGTGTGTCCTCTAATTCTTCAATTACCTCTTCACCTTCATCGACATAATTTTCCTGTAAGGGTGGTCTGATCTGTTGATCAAGACCCCTCTATTCTCTTTGATCCCTAGGATCTCTCTGCCTGATTTGAGGAGGATTTCTTCTAAAGTTAGGATTCTGAATTTGTGGAGTAGGTTGGTTTTCTCTAGGAGGATTTCTTTCGGTTATAGTAAGTCTCTCCATCATCCTTTCCATTTCTCTAGCTAAGGAATCTATTTTGGCATCAGAAGAAGATGTGGAAGGTTCCTCTTTAATCGTGACTCTCCTTTCCGTCCTCTGCTGTGCCCTTTTAGCCAACAGGTTGGCCTCTACACTTATTGCGCTTTTCTGCATGTCCTCCAAGGTGGTGGAGTTTCTTTCCATTAATTGATACGACATATCAGCGTCGAAACCATTAGGGAATTTTGTCAGTGCCAAACCTTGTGGGGGTTTAATATTGGCTGGAATCGCATTGTAGAGATTGTTGAAGTGGGTGCAATAGTCTTGTACTGTCTCTCCTTGATTCCTTCTAATGTTTTCGTATTCTGGCAAGATCTGGAGAGGATTTTTCTTTACCTCCCATCTGTCCAAAAAACTTCTTTGAAACAATGTAAGGTCAACCACTGAAGCAGCACATAAGACTTTGTACCATTTCTTAACGTCCCCAGTTAGACTTTGCGCAAAAAGTCTCATTTGAATGTCAGCTTCATCCACTTCCTGCAAGTCAAAGTAGTCATTCATTTTATCAATGTGTTGCTGTGCATTCAAGGGCCCTGTACCATCAAACTATGGGAGTCTCGTTTGATAATCCTGGGGCATAGCGTGTAGAGGTGTGGGAAACACCAAGGGAGCATATCTAGCTGCCATGATAGGTGGAGGAGGCGGGACAACAATCTAGATGATAGGTGGGGCGGTGGCAGAAGATGAGGAGGATGAGGGACTAGCTGGCACATAGTGAGCGGTTTGAGGTTTTGCGGTGGGAGATAGTATTTCAGGGGTTCGGGGTTGCAGGATGGTTGGATCTAAAACGGTTTCAGTCACAAAGCTATCAAATTTTGTTCTAAACAATCTTTGTTAAAAAATGGTGTCAAAGTCGAGATATTTAAGAGAAACAAGTTCCTCTGGAAGAGAAGGGGACCTGTGAAGGGGACTATGACTCCCCGAACCTTCTGCAATGGTCTTCTTTCTGAGTAACTGTTCTGGATTATCAATTTCTATTGCAGGTTTTGGGTCTGGGTGGGATCGAGTACAAACTCTTTTAGGAGCCAGATTTTTTAATTTTTATATATTTTTATTTTTATGAATCTGAAATTACTTTGTACAAGCATTTAACAACCTCTGAACATTATTTCTTTCTCAGATTTATAATTTGTTCAGAAAGAAAGTTTTCTTCTAGGAAAAAGAAACCGTGGGGTTGAAATTTTGTTCAGTTCCCTAGTATGGTCGCCACTATGTTAACGCTCTATAAATTCCCAGAGGTTGTTAGAGTAGAAGAAATTTACAAGAGGTAAATTTATCCAACCACTTCGAAACTGGAATCTAGCCCTACCAGTTTCAGAGAGGGATCTCTCTGTATGATTTAGCTATGTTTTAACTTTGAGATATTAGGCTAGTTAAACAAATTAAGATTGAATGGTTTGTTGTTGTTTTTGTTAAGTTGGCTGAAAGGGTTTTACGCCTCCATTGGGCTATGGGGTCTGTATTATAAAGATAGAGGTCTAAACAGAAATAAAAAGATTCTTTTCAGAGGGAAAGATAATGCATTCATTGGATTCTTTAGCAGTAAAGTGATGAATAGCAGAAAAGATGAGAATATCAATTAAAGTAAAGAAGCATTTAAGAATTTCTTCACTGTAATATTGGAAAGATAAATATTAAGATCTTTCAAAGCTGGAAACAGGGTATACAAAGATAAATCTTGCAACATGCGCTACTTTTAAAAGATTAGATTAGAAAATAATATGACAAATGAGGGAGAAAAACATTTAACATAGAAAAGAAAACATCACCAATGAATGACATGCGAGAATCCTGTGAAACGTCCCTTTGTATTATTGGAAGATCTCTTGATAAAAATTATAGTCTTTCTGGATTATAGGGCGTAAATATCAACCCTCGGTACTTCAAAGTTTGAAGTATTTATAATAAAAAATTACATACGATCCCGTCATTAAAGATCAGGACATGGCAGTTCTAAATTTAGCTAACTAACTCAACAAGATACAAAAATTCAGGAACTGTTTGATGATGTGTTGAAATCTTCATGCTGATTTATGGGGTAAACCGTTGGTGAGTCCTCTGCACGACTTCACCTGATTGGATTGTTGACTGGGCTTGGACACCTCATCTCTTACTCGATCAAATTGCATGGCTCTTCCCATCGAAGGTGACTGGGAACAACGACTTTGAGTAGTCTTCGGTATACTTCATCCATCTCTATATACTTGGAAAAAGTTGGCTTGACGATGAAAAGGTACCGGATCTCATGCTATATGCTGATGTATGAATGTAAAGCTTCTAAGAACGCCTTGCCTGTGATACTGCCTTGTATTCTCGAGAAATTTGAGCTATCTTTGGCCAGCTTATTTTTATAATCAGAAAGTGTCATTAACTTGTCATTTATGACCCTTAAGCTAGGGAGGCCTTTCTTTTGCAGAGCTTCAACTTTGCTGAAAAATCTTTGTACTCCTATGTCCATAGTCTGGACTTTTCCCTCTAGCTGTAGCATCAGTCCTCTTTTGGTCAGGACCCTCTTGACCTCAAGGATGGTTTCTGTCATATCTTCAATTTTCAAATCCTCTAACTCTTCTCTGGTTTTTGAATTCAAGAATTTAATGATCTCAATGGCTTCTGTGGGCATCTCTCCCAGTTCTCTTCTTATTTTCTCAATAGCCTCCTTGCTTCTTTGCACTAGTTCATTTTGCTCGAACATGATTTGTACCATAGGCCATATTTCATTTACAGACTTGGTAATATCCATCCAGACACTTTCCTTGACCTCAACAAGTGTTTTGCCTGCCACTATTTTCTTTTGAAGCTGTTGCAATTCCTATTTAAGCTTGTCTGATGTTTGTTTCTCCTTGGAGTAGCTGGTTTGGTAAGAAGACTTGAGTTCCTGAAGGTTCTCAACCTCCTTTTTAAGTCTGCTAATTTCTGTCTCTTGCAAATTCATCTCTTCCATGGATTTTTCCAGTTCTACTGTCTTCTCCAGAGCTGTCAGTGGAGTTGCTGAGGGAATTTCTGCTGCAAATGTTGTTCTTACTCCTGTGAGTGGAACTGTGCTCAATGGAATGAATTCCATGGGCTTTGATTGTTAATTCTCTTTCACAAAAAATTCCAGTTATGCTTCCATCTCTTTCAACTGTGCATTTTGCTCCATGATCAACTTGATCATCTCATCCTTTTCCCATTTTGTCTCGGCTATCTCCTTTGCCCGTGGATCTTCCTTGGTGGCAGTTTCAACTGTTTCCTTAGAGATGTTATATCGACATTTTTATTTTTAAGCATCTCCTTGACTGCTTTCACATTTGAGGGGTCATACTCGATCTTGAGGACCAATTCTTCCAACGTCTTAATTCTATTATCCTTTGCAAATGATGATATCTTTTCTAATTTCAGCTGTGTCTGGAAATTGCTCAGAGATACTTGTAATTTAGTGGCTGCAGTAGAAGCATTTTCCAACATGGAGAAAACCATTTCCCCAGTTTTCCTATGCAGATCCATTTGATCACCAGGATGCACATCCTTAGTATGAAAGTCAAATGTTTCCCTTTTGTAGTCAGTGATTACTTTCGGGTCTGGCACCTGTGCTTGCAGAAATGCCATGTGCATTCTACCCTTCTCTGTATCGAATGCCAATAACAGTTTGTGTTGTGCCGTTGATGTTTGTTTCCAAAACTGAGCATAAGTACTGCTGGTCAGCGTTTGATTTTTCTTTTTGATCAGGTCATACTTCTCAAAAACACTCAACTTTGGTCCTACTTTACTCGGCTGGTCAACTGGTGGAGTATTTGTGGGCTTCTTGGACAAAATTGTAGACATAATCTTCTTGATGCTTGTGCTAATAAGTGAAAGATCATCTTTCATAGTTGCAGTGGATTGGATTCCCATTTCACCAGCCGTGTCAGGTGTATGACTGGTTTTTGGCCTTTTGGTGTGTAATTGGAAATCTTGAACCGAGACTTCGGAGACAGAAGGTGAAGTATCCTTCCTGGGTCTTTTCTCCTTGGGAACCTGTGGTGTAGTAGTCTGTGAGATGATAACCGAAGGGTATTGCTATTCTATCTCAACCAGAGTGTTCGACTCCCATTCTGTTTGATTTGCAAACTTTTTATCTCAGGTTTGGGTGTATGAACATATGGAACATGTTTATTTTTAACCCTCATCTCAGAAATTGTCCTACATGGATCATAGTGCCATATGAAACTAACCTAAAACTTCATTTCTTTCAAAAATCTATCTGCTTCCTCCCCGGCGCCTCGGCTATTATAGATGAAAGACCCTATTTTCCCTTTAATTCTACGCTACTGTTTCTTTTTCAAAGACACAAAATGTATGTCATCTGAGTTAATCATTTGCCTTATGTACTCTAGGGAAAATATTCTCATGGGTAGATACTTGGGCAATTTGTATGGATCCAACTCACATCCATATACTCTAATCTCAGTGTGGTTTTGGTAAATATACCAGTCTCCAGTTTTTGAAAGGTCTGAGAGGTGTAAAATCCTCTGAATCTCCTCATTAATTCTTGGTTCAGGTCTACCACTGAGCATGCTCACCACTGGATGGTAGAACTGCTCGATAAACTATTTGAAACTGAACTCTGTTGGATTTTGTCTGAGTAGTGAAGTCCAAGCTGTTACCGTCTGCAGCCTCCTGTCCTTGTTCATTTTCTGCATTGAAAAGGAGAACCTGTTCGCTTGAAAGAAAGTGAACATGTAGGCTAGTATTGAGGAATACTGGAACATGCCTTCTGAGGTGAAATTTGAGAAATGCTCATGAATATTGTCCGCCAGGAAAGTGCTGTAGTCGAACTGAGTGGTGGGTCTTTCTTCTATGGAGAAGGTGGACAGAAAACCCAATATGGGTTCATCCACCCATTGGTCAGAAAAATAACCAAGCAGAGCACAAAGCGATGAAATGACTTGGTTTCCCTTCTCTGAGAACAGGGAGGAAGGGTATGAGGGATTTGTCTTGGGGAGCTGAGCAGCCCGAGGGAGGAAAAGATAAAAAATCTGGGCTCTTTGAGAGAATGATAGTTTTTGGTACAGCTCCGTGATGACTTCAAGGTTAAAAGGGGAGGCAAGATCAATTATGGGTATCTGCATCATCTGATCAATGGCCTTTGGTGTGATGAAGAAAATATTTTCTCCTGATGAAGATACTATGGCTCTCTGGTTGGGGATGTAATGAGCCTAACATTTGAGGGCAAATTCAGGGAAATGGTGAACCTGGGGGAAAAGATACAGAGGAAGGTTGGATTCCCAGAGCCCAATTTCATCGCTCTAATCTAAGAAAATATATTTTAGCCATGACTGCAAATCTGTGAAGTCAAATTCTCACCTGGTGTCTGCGATTAAATGATCCTTGTCGGCCAAATGGATCTTGTCGAGGTCGACAGGAGGCGGGAGGAAAGGATTTTCCTCGGCTTCTGCTCTCTTGGATTTTGGCGCCATCACTGTGAAAATGCCTGCAAGTCAAACAAAACGTTAGTGGGGATGACTGTGGTTTTGGACGGCTGATTGAAACGGAGATGAGACAGGGAAAAAATTCTCTAGTGTGAGGACGAAGTAAGCAATGGGAGAATGAAGGAAAAAGGGGTAATTTTGAGCAAACGTATACCCGTTGGGTGCGGGAGACAGATCAATAGGCTAACGAATAAGTTAGTCTGTAATAAATGGCCAACGGGTCTTTTAGGGCGTGAGATGACATGTAACAACGAATGACAAGTACGACAGGGTGACATGGAGGGTGTTGATTGGGAATTTAGCATGATGAAGGGACTTGTAACATGTGAACAGGGGGAATGGACTGACAGAGTTATGAGATGTGATCTTTATGGGAAAAAGTGGAAAATGATGTCATGGGGTGACGGGGGGTATGTTAGAAAATGGTAAGTGGTAAGTGGTGAGAGTCTAGAGCAATGGATTCTTGCCACGTAGAGAAGAGGGCCCGCCAGAAAACCACTCCATTCCAGACCCCCCCCATCATTAAAAGAAGACCGGTCGGGGGG
>ML848009.1:0-11129 GCA_009831015.1 Picea engelmannii | reverse complement strand
AGGTATAATTACAAATAATGGCCTAAAGCCGACATAAATAAAATAACATTACTAATCTAAATTACAACTAATGGCCTAAATCTGACATAAATAAAATAGCATTACTAATCTAATATGCCCCAATTAAGGGGTAATGAGCCAATCTTAGGGCTTAACATTCTTTCTTTTCTTTCTTTTTTCTTTTTCTTTTTCTTTTTCTCAATTTATTTATAGAATGGAAAATCATTTGACAAACAAAACACTAGAGTGATAACATTTCAGTCACCAATTGATCCTATAAATTATAGGGTTATAACAATAAGAATGGTGGAGGTGGAAGGAATTCCACCCCCTTGTTGAAACCAAGGTTGGATCCCCCACTGGAAAGATATCTAATTGTGGGAATTGAAACAAATGGGATGGGCGTGGGAATTTTAGGTAGAATAGTGGATGGAAAAGAGGACACACCTTGTGTCCCCCAAATAGAGGGACCTATAGAAATGGGCATATATGGTGTAGGTCTAATGGTGCTCAAGGATGGTAAATTGAACATCACCGGGATGCCCTTGGTCCCACAAATAGATGGGAGTGATGGCTCAACCACACTCAATGAAACAATTTGGCTCGACATGGTGTGAGGGTCACTGAATAAAGAAAAAGGTTCACTAAAAATATCCCTTACCTGGATAAGTATGGGTGCTTCATGATTAGTCAAAAGAGGGTTAAAGTTGGGTGGAGGAATTTTTTCAACCACTTCCACTTCAACCAAATCAGTCTCCTCATACTAAATATAGGACTCTTCGAATTCAAAATCACCTATGTCGCGTCACTTGAGAGGTGGTTGTGCCTCCATGATTGGCTCTATTCGTCGTAATTGACGAGACAAACACGGTGATTCAGCCATGGTGAAAATAATATCTGCAAACCAAAACACAATTTAACCTAAGGTTGATGTAGACTTGGAACCAAAGAGCACGCCTCTATGTACAAATCTAGGATAACATCAAGCAAACCAATGGCTCAGGGGTCCTTCAGAAAACAAACCCTCTAGGCGAAATTGATTCCCCACAATGTTAGCTAGTGAAGGTATGGGGAACAATTATGATGAACTATGTTAAACAAACTTGACTAGTGCAAGGACCCTTTATTAAGGTGGGAACCCTCCGGGGAACTGAGACCATGAATGAACATCTGCTCCAGGTACTTGTTGGCCCCCAACAACTCCCCCTAAATATTTACAAAATTTAAAGGGCCCCCATTAGAATCTTGACAATTACAATGAGCTATAGAATCAACCTTGTCGAATAATTCCAAACCTTGGCTTGCTTTGAGAAAAACTTAAGATATTCACCATAGTATGAGACATTCATTACAAGAGTATATGTCAAATTTTAGAAACGAACATATAAATCTCAATTTAAACAAAAACGTTAATTTTTATCAACTGTTTACTTTCGTTTAAATTATGATTATGTGTTCGTCTTTTTCTCATTAGAAAGTTTGACTATTTTGAATAATGGGTTCAATACTTCATCAAATAATATCTTGGTTGGTTTCTCATTTTCAAAAAATCATTTGGTAGGTTTAATTAATTCAATTCTTTTGTCATTTTGCATCTCATTTTAAAATAAATAAATAAATAAAATTATCTATCATTTGTTTGATTTTGTGGAAACCCAAAATTAATATTTTTCTCCTCTCCATCAACTTGAAGATTTTAGAATTTTAAGATCATATTTGAAATAAAAATATAAACATTATTTGTTTACAACTTATAGTTAGCTTTTAGTTTAAAATTTTATTGTTCTAGATTTTGTTTTATTCACAATTTTTATATTTAGGTTATTAAATTGGTTTATTTTTGTTTCACAGGTTTCTATGATCAGATATTTGGTATGGATCTGATTATGGATTGATTTTTTTATTATCTAAATATGTTCAAGATAATTGATCCAAAAATAACATTGGATTGTTGTAAATAATTTATGAGCAACAATAGATAAGATTTGGAAATGCGTTTAAGAACAGACAAACAATTTTGTGGGACTGATTGCAGCCAAACCGTGTGGAATCTGAAGAAATCGTTGAAAACTCATTTGCAAAATGGACCCATTTAGCTTAATCGTGAGATTTTTCCCAAACAAATACGCTATTTGAGAGATATTTTTGTTTCTTTAGGAGGCAAATTTCAGGTGGCAGGAATTATTAGTGGCGCTCAGACTATTCATTCATTGCATAAATATATGAGAAAGTTTAGAGCCAGTGGAGATTCAAGAAATTTAGAGGAGGATTTTTATCCTTTCTTTTTTGTATATTATTTATTTTGTAAACTTTTTCTTTTCAAAAAGAGTAATGGATGGTTGGAGATTTGGGAGAATGGACCAGTATTTTCGAAGAAGAATATGAAATTCTAGATTGCTTAATGACTTTTGTCCTGTGAGTAAAATGGTTTTGTTTTCATTATAATATCTTCATATTCTTTGATTAATTGATTATGCATTGATTTAAATTAGCTTTAGTCTGTTTTATCAATACATGATTAATTGCTTGTTGGATCAGGTTGTCATTGATGCCAATGGTTTAATTAATTGATGTCAAGTAATAGATTGATGCTAAATGATTGATTGTTGTTTGATTGATGAACAATGTCTTGTCATAGCATACTAATGTAATTGATATGAATGAATTGATGTCAAGTAGTTATATGATTTCATGGATATGATGCATAGATGAAGATGAACCGATGTGGTTTCATTGGTACATGATGCATTGTTGAATTTATGTAAAGATGAATCATTATTGTATTATCATGGTTGATAAGGAGTACAAATGGATGAACTCCAAAGTGGTCCCCTTATGGTGAAAGTCCTCACGGGAAGAAACTTTACGGTTGAGTTATCCTAGAAGTATGGTTGGAGAAACCATGCTTGATTGTGGCATAATGAGATGAAGATTAGTGAATTTGTAAGTGAAACTATCCTAGATGGATAGTGCTTGTCATGTCATTTCTGGTGGTATGTGGAATGTCACATAACTCCTCATGGTTTGAGAGTTATGGCCTTACGAAGATGGAGGACCCTCATATGTAGGCTTGAAGCCCCAAAAGGTCAAGAAGTCAAAGAGCTTGCAAAGAAGAAATTATTATCTAAATGATAAAGTGAAGTGACAAGGTCAAAGAGGATTATTTAAATAATAAAGTGAAGTGACAAAATCAAAGAAGATTATTTAAATGATAAAGTGAGGTGACAAAATCAAGGAAAAACATTTAAATGATAAAGTAATGGAGATCTTTCTAATTATGGAAAGTGGTTAACCCTAAAATGAGGAAAATAGGTTAAGTGACCTAGAGGATGAAAGTATAAATAAGATAGCAAGGGTCTCTTGCAAATGCATCTTTGGTGAGTATCTTTGGAGAGCTTCTTGTGAGAATATCTTTTGTAGAACATATTTGGTGTGGATCTCTTGAGAATGTGTTGACGATCTATTTTGAGAGAGAGGAGATCGGGAGGATCTCATGGATGCATTGAAGTTTCAGCAAGTCTGAGATCATGACGACAAAAATCTCGGAAGTTCAAAAACCCTAGTTTTTGAGGTATACGCGGGCTCCAGTGAGCCATGGCGCATACATATGTGGGCTGAATGAGGACATGCCACATACAGTTGATGAAGTTATGAAGACTTGTGTATGAGTTGGTCCTAGATTCTTAAGGACTGAAGCAGGTTCCAGATCTGCATTCTATGGACTCAGATCTGCCATAGAAACTCTGATATGGTTGTATTTTTGTCTTGATGGATACTTTTGCTTGTTGTGGTATGAATGATTAAGGAATTATTGGTATGGTTTTTATGATGTGATTTGTGTTGATTCATAGAGTGAGCAACACTCTTATGATTCAGTTTTGATATGATTTCTATAGTATGCTGATTTCCTATACATGATTGAGTAGCATTCATAATGCATTGGTTGAGGAGCATGAGTAAGTTGTTGGAGAGTTTGGATCTGATGTGATTGGCTATGGATCGGATGGGACAATGAATGATAGAAGAGAATATGATTGAAAGTTGCAGAGGATCTGAGTTCAACCATGAAGAGAAAACCCTAAGAGATTAGAAGTGATACACATGCTGCAGTATAGACTGGCCACGTACATACGCGGGATGTACTATTGGTAGGATGCGTACATACACATGTTTCACTACCGATGGGTCACGTACCTGTGACAGATTGATATATGTTGAGTATTGTTGTCTCATCTCAGTTGGTGCTGAGGGTGTAAGCTAAGTCTTGCATTATAGAGTTGGTTCTCTTGTAGAGTTGTACTCTATTAAGTTGTTGCTGATAAACCCCAAGGATTGAAGTCTGTAATAAAAATAAAAATTGTATATACATCTTGTGTTCTTTGTGTTCCTTGTGGTGATGGTTTATTGATGATATATTGTTGATATATGTTGCTGATATATGCTCACATTTAACTGGTTATAAATGACAACAATGAGTAATGAGTTAATGGTGATTGCTAACTAATGAGTTTTGTGTAAGAGGGAAGTTTTGGGAAAAAGAGTCCCACACTCATTCAACCTCCCCCCCACCCTCTAATTGTAGTCTAGAGAAGCAACGTTATATAGGAAGGCACAACCAAAAGTTCTCTTTAAATACATGCCAGTTATAGGTTAATGATTTTCTTGTTGTTTTGATTTATATTTTGTGAATGTAAATTAACATTTAAGCTTAAATACTTTGTTTATTTAAGTTAAAACATTATTATTTACATTCATTTATTTTCCTTTTTTAGTTTCAAGGTTAAAATTAGATTAATAGTATGTTCTAAATCTATTTAATTTTTCCTAAGATTCAGTTCTCTTGTACAATCTCAGTTTACAAGGCTTCTCGTAAATCTTGCACCCGTTTATTTGTATATGTTGTATATAAAAGTGAGAATAGTGAATGTATATAATAGTTCTTCATTAATGCATAGTTAGTTATTTTATTTTTGTAGTTTAGATTAGATCCATTTATCAGCTAATAGAGTCGTTAAACCCGTCAGGGGTAGTTATTCCAAATGACTTGGTTTTTTTAGACAACCTCGGACCAGACTATTCCCTTCCAGTTGACGATATGTCATAAATGCCCATCAAAAAATGGCACTATAAGGAGGGTCGACGTAAATTTAATGATTAAATGTTTTACCCCCTCAGCCTGTCATAATTCCATATTTATAAATTCTTCTTCTGTGTCATCTTGAAATTCACTAGAAGGCATGATAGACTAACAAGCTGGCCTTGCTGGAGTCTTTGTTTCAAATTTATTTAATTTCCCATGGCTCCCCAAATCACTGTGTTGGAACATGCTTTCCACTTCTCATTACTGGATATTCTCAACAAGACAAACTCTCGCTTGTCCAAACTCAGCTTTGATGGTGGGGGGAATGTATCTGCAAAATACCATCTTAACAAGTTTTGGTGTAAATGCATCAAGCATGATATTTCTGATTTAAAGATTTTATGCAGATTGTTCACTTTTACTTTCAGGGGTCAGATTAAACATTGGTTTGAGTCTTTTCCATCATATCACATTATTGATTGGTTTCAATTTGTATAAGAATTTTTAGATTCTTTTGAAATCTATGATTACAATTGATTATGTGAAGAATTTCAGGATCTACTAATCAATAGTGATTCATTGCCAAAGGTCTTTTTAATAAGAAGCCATCATGTTCTCCGTAAATTTCAACTTAATGACATGCCATTTGTACTAAATCTCCTCTATGATGTTTGTGCCCCTTTCATCCAACCATTTTTTTATCGTAGATGATGAATCAGTTAGAAATCTTATCACTCAATTGTGAGATGAATTTTGTTTGCAGGATCAGAGGAATCCATCAAAAAATCTTGAACAAGCAAGGGAGGTAGAATCTATTGAAAAGGTTCTTACCGACAATCAAATTGGTTTTTCCTCTGAATCATTGTATATTCAATCCTTGACCATCGTGGAAGAATATTTGATGTTGGGTCAAGGTGAATGTCCATATTCTTTTAAATCTTTCTCTAATCAGTACTTAAATTCAGTTATTGAAGACCACTTAGGTGATGAAAATGATCGTAAGCATTCTAACATTCCAATGAAACTGATCAGAGATGTAGATCTATAATTGGAAGAAGAAACCTTAAATCTTCATCCAAAAATCATACCTTATCCACAGGAAATATTAGATGTTTGTCATGAAAGTTTTGAATTATCTATCATGCATGAGGAAAATTTAGATAATCATATTATGTTGAAGGATTTATCACCAAAACAAAGTGAAAGTATTAAGGCAAGTGAAGAGGAATGTCTTGAGAATACCATTGTTAATTATCATAGCTCAAGAGAATATTTTCATGTGCTCATTTCTAATTCATTTTACTCTTTATATCTTGATCTCTTCTTAGATTCTAGTGTGCATGATATTTTACCCACGGTATATTACTCTTTGCCATCACAATTTAATATTTTCGATATGCCAAGATTTGGTAAAATTGATTTCGAACATAACATTTATGAAGTCGGATTTGACGCTCTTTCACTTTCATCACTCGCATGGGAAAAAGATATGTTGCAAGATGATTTTACATGATTTATTTTTGAAAAAGACAATGCACTCATTCTTATGGAGATCAAATATTCTACATTTCATATTCATTCCTTGATTAGTTCAAATTTCGACGATTATGTTTCACATTTTGAAACGATCCATATCATCAAAGGAAGTGTTCAAACCAGTAATCTAATTGATGTCATGAATCCTCTTATGATGTGTTCCCCATTGACAGATCTAGTTCATCAAAGTCGTATCTTGCATTCTAACTTTTGTGACAGTATCTTAGAATGGATTGAGGATTCATATCTAAAAAATCTTCATAATAAAGGTAAAGTTATGCTTGCTTTGTTTTTACCTAAATATCTAGGAGGTAAGCATGACATGATTTTTTTAGGTCCTCCATGTGGAGAAATTGATGAACACTTGGAGAATTGTCAAAAGGAAGGGGCACTTTGGCCTTGGTCGATGGTTATGTCAGGTCCCCATAATATTGACAAGTTTTCCAAACTCACTTACATTCTTCCATGCCATTATGACCCATATCACGACAATATTATAGAATGGTTGGAGGATTCATACATCCAGAATTTTCAAGGGAATGGTAAGGTCATGCTTGCTTTGTTTCTAAATGATTATTATAAAGGTAAGTATGATGTATTCTTTTCATATTACGATACACTCCCATTCTTGTTACTGATATTCGATTTTTTTTCATTGCATGATTGGAGTTACTCCAATGGTTGCAGTGGAAATACGACTACACTTAGTATTTTGATTTGCTAAGTAATCTAGAGTAGCTGTAGAAATAGGGTCCTTTTGGGTTTTTCTTTCATTTTAACTTTTTCATTTGAATAATGCAGTTATGAAGGCACGTGGGTATGTTAAAAGAACCATCATCTAAATTTTGTCAGGGAAGTCTTCTTTCAATTCCTTTCTTTTTACTTTTCGTAGTTGTCTTGATTAAATGTTTCTTTTTCAAAACTTGGCAACATCATGCAATGATTTCAAATATTATGAAGCATTAATAAAGAGATTAGGGATTTGATATTAGTTTTACCCTAACAAACACAACTTACCACTGCATGTAATCACAACCATCCTAGTTAAGGATTTTTCTGTTTCCTTGTAGTTTATGTGACTTTTAATAATAAGCTTGGTCAAAATGATGTATCATGCATCACTATCTTAAGAAAAGAACTTACTTATACACAAAACTATGAACTCTGTAGTTCTTCATTTTGATCCTCATTCTCTATGAGAGGTTGGCCTGGTTTTGTTTTTGGTCAAATTATTTTTAAAAGTGTGCTTTTGCTATTTCGATTTGATTTGTTTTGATGCACTTCTGATTTTGAAGCCTGTTAATAAAATCTGATTCAGTCCGTGTGTTTTATTTTGTTTTCTTTGATTACTTTGATTGAATTTTCTTCTTGTCTGTATTTTTGAATCAATATATTTCTAATCAAAGAGTGATTGTCGAAGGAAGCATTCATTTCAAGACTTATGTTTTTAAAAGCAATTTGAAACAGTTCAAACATTTTTTGATGTTAAGGTTCAAATCAAATAATTGATTTGTAAGTCAGTTGAGTGCTATGAAATCCTAAATGGTCTTTGTCAAAGTATCACCCTTGAAATGTGTCGAAATACTTGGGAATTATGATTATCTTTAGAATTTTTACACCGTCCATGTTCTTAAAAGATCACTTTTAAGCGCTTCCCCATTCTCTAGATGTTTTCTTAATTGAAATCTAAAATATATAAACCATGATAAAACTTCCAGTACTGAAAGCAAATAAATAGTGATCAATAATATACCTGTCCTATAATCAATCTCCAGTATCACCCAGCCCTCTTTGTCATTTACAAAATCTCTAAATTATATAATTATAAATGACGTAAGAGGGTTGAAAACACTTAAGTGTGGGAAATGTGTGTAAACCCGCCGGGGTACTGAACAAGCCTGTTAGCAGCGGGTAAATACATGCATGATACCAAGGCAACTTCGTCGGGGCACTGAACAGGCCTGCTGGTAGCGAAACAATGTCATATTTGAGAGATAGTAGGTATGTGCTTATAAGTTAACTTTCTACAGGAGTATATATCATGAATATACAACTATTGGATAGGATTAAAGTACTTGAGTGGGTTAAATGACATCCTTGTCGAGGTTATAAATTTCTGCTGGCAGCAGTGGCTCTATCAACTGTATTGAATTCATTTTTATAAACATCGTTACCCTTTGATCAAAACACACTTTCAAGCTATAATCTTCTGTTAAAACATTTATTCTTCTTTTCTAATTATAATCATGGTAATCTTTTATAAATCTAAGCTAATCTTAATATTGTGTGATCTGAAAGGGAATTTGTTTCAAACCAGCTTAAAAACCATTTACAAGTCTTGTTCTTTTTCCCCGAGATGAAAGTTTGACAGGTCATAGATAACTGCTTCGCTCAATGAGTCACCATTTGTTGGCTGCCCACAACAACCCCCTTATTTTTCTTTAATCAAAATCTAGGGTACCTCTAAATTTTACTTGGATTCTTTGTTTGTTTCCCTTTGAATTGATTGGATTGGTATTGATTTGCTTTGTTTCGAGGTTGGTTTGAGTTTATATTCTTTTCTTTTGTTTGGTTTGAATTTCATGAAATTTAAATGCCATTTCATTTTGCTTTCTACAAAGTTTTGATGTTGATGGACGAGCTTCATAATTTGGGATTTTGTTATTACCTCTTCCTCATTGATTTTATCTGCTATGAGAATGGATTGGACATGGATTAATAACAATGATTTTACAGGAAGAAATCTTGTTGTGACACATATTTTCTATGACATTTGTTCACATTTGATCACATTTGAATGAAGGAGAGACGAGCATAGAAATCTAAATTTAAACGAAAACATTAATTTTTATCAACTCTTTAATTTCGTTTAAATCATGATTATGTTTTTCGTCTTTTGTTTGACTATTTAGAATAATGGGTTCAATACTTCATCAAATAATATCTTGATTAGTTTCTCATTTTCAAAAAATCATTTGGTAGGTTTAATTAATTAAATTCTTTTTTCATTTTGCATCTCATTTAAAAATAAATAAAAATAAAAAAAGAGTTATCTATCATTTGTCTGACTTTGTGGAAACGCACAATTAATATTTTTCTCCTCTCCATCAACTTGAAGATTCTAGAATTTTAAGATCATATTTGAAAGAAACGTATAAACAATATTTTTTTACAACTTATAGTTAGCTTTTAGTTTAAATTCATTTTAATTTTATTGTTCTAGATTTTGTTTTATTCACATTTTTTTATATTTAGGTTATTAAATTGGTTTATTTTTGTTTCACAGGTTTCTATTCTCAGATATTTGGTATGGATCTGATCATGGATTGATTTTATTATCTAAATACGTTCAAGATAATTGATCCAAAAATAACATTGGATTGCTACAAATAATTTATGAGCAACAACATATAAGATTTGGAAATGCATTCAAGAACAGAAAGACAATTTTGCGGGACTGATTGCATCCAAACCGTGTGGAATATGAAGAAACGGTTGAAAACTCATTTGCAGAATGGACCCATTTAGCTTAATCATGATATTTTTCCCAAACAAATGCGTGATTTGAGAGATATTTTTGTTTCTTTACAAGGCAAATTTCAGGTGGAGAAAATTATTAGTGACACCCAGACTGTTCATTCATTGCATAAATATATGAGAAAGTTTAGAGCTTATGGAGATCCAAGAAATTCAGAGGATTTTTATCATTTCTTTTTTGTATATTCTTTATTTTGTAAACTTTTTATTTTCAAAAGGAGTAACAGATGGTTGGAGATTTGAGAGAATGGACCAGTATTTTCGAAGAAGAATATGAAATTCCAAATTGCTTAATGGGTTCTGTCCTTTGAGTAAAATGGTTTTGTTTTCATTATAATATGTTCATATTCTTTGAGTAATTGATTATGCATTGATTTAAATTAGATTTAGTTTATTTGATCAATACATGATTAATTATTATCATTTATGTATTAATTTTGTCAATCTTTAAGAATCTATTATCCCAATTATCTTGATCTTGGTGATTGTATTATTTTGATGCAAATCTGGTATTATATTGAGTTTATTCATGTAATTCAAATTTGTAAATATATAATTGTTCAATTGATATTTTTCTTATTGTTAATTAATCTATTATATCTTCACCAAGGATCATGATTTGAAAGTTGTTCTTTCTGCATTTTAAATAAGATTTAAATTGTCAGTCAAAGTGATTTTCATCCTGACACTGTCACAATATTAGAATTACACAACATTTTGTTATAGATTTCTCTTAACATACATGTTGTTGGAGAAGCAACGTTATACATGAAGGCACAACCAAAATTTCTCTTTAAATACTGGCCAGTTATAGGTTAATGATTTTATTTTTGTTTTGATTTATATTTTGTGAATGTAAATTAACATTTAAGCTTAAATACTTTGTTTATTTAAATTAAAACATTATTATTTACATTCATTTATTTTCTTTTTTTTAGTTTCGAGGTTAAAATTAGATTAATAGTATGTTCTAAAT
>ML848008.1:14872-34128 GCA_009831015.1 Picea engelmannii | reverse complement strand
TGGTTTGGGGTTTTTGTGTTATTTTTGTTTTAAGGGTTAAATTAAAATATTTATTATATCATGTTTAAATTACATAATTTAAACATGATA
Source organism: Picea engelmannii (assembly GCA_009831015.1). NCBI lineage: Eukaryota > Viridiplantae > Streptophyta > Pinopsida > Pinales > Pinaceae > Picea > Picea engelmannii. The sequence goes on along the minus strand of ML848008.1, from coordinate 34,038 downwards.
TTTTTTATATTGATTTTAATTTAACTTTTCCCTAACCTAAACTATAAATTAAAACCCCCCCCTCTCATTTCACACACACTTTGTATTACCTTGTCTCTATTGTGAGCATTGATCTCTCCTTTGTTGCGACTCTTATCCTTTGTTGTTGAAGTTTGTTCTGAGAGTTGTTGCAGCCTCCTCCTACTGGTGAAGTCCCTCCTTGTTGCAACTTCTTTTTGTTGGTGAAGTCCCTCCTAGCTGCGGCTTATCCTATTCTTATTGCAGGGTTTGTGTGGTGTGTGGTAGCGACAACCCTTGAGGGCTGTTAGGGTGCGGCCTCTTTGTGTTTTGGCTGTGATAACCTTGTTGTGGAGGGTGTGGCTTCTTCTCCCATCTGCTGTGGCTAAGTTTTAGGCTGCAACCTCTCCTTCTTCTAATGTGTGAGATGCATGTGGGCTATGACCTCTCCTTTCTTACTGTGTGAGGTGCCTGGAGGCTGTGGCCTCCTCTTTTCTATTGTTTGGGGTGCCTAAGGTTGCGACCATCCCTTGTCTGTTGTTTGGTGTGCCAAAATCTACGACCTACTATTCTTGTTGTGAGGTGAAGCCTATAGGCTGCAGTCAACCTTTCTTTGTTGTGGTAAGCCTATAGGGTACGGCCTCCTATCTCTTGTAGTAATGAGGTTTATCCACAGTCTTCTTGTGTAGGGTTTTGAATGTTTTAAACCTCCTGTTGTTTGAGGGTTTGTCCTTGTGAGGGTTTTTAGTTTTATCTCTTTTGTGGCAAGAAAGTTCCTTCATCTATTGGCAAGAGATCCAACCTATAAGGTGAATCTATGAACTAAACCTTGTCTGAGCATACTACAAATGGTTCTACATCTCATGTGGTTACTGTTTCTTCTTCAAAGGTAAGGTTGTTGTACCAGGTAAGCTACCTACTCATTATCTTCAGATCTAGGATCTTATTTTTACTTCAGTACTGTTTGATCTATTTAGTTTTGTGCATTAATTCTAGATCTGAAGCTATATATTGATTTTACATCTGCCTCTATAGTTGGTCTACTGTTTATCATCAGATTAGTCTTAGATCTGTAGATCTGTGCAAAATGTTTTGAGTTTTGTCTTATTCTGATCTACTCACTGTCAAATTAGTAGAGTTTTTTTTAACCATTGAATAGTAGATCTATGATCATTAGATCTAACTTTTACTAAGTTTATTACTGTCTCACTTTAGATCTCCCAGATCTGAATGCTAGTTAAAGTATTTGAGTTTATTGAATCTTAGATCTAGTTGTTTTATTCACTGAAATTAAAAAGATACTACTGTTCTTCTCTATTGCCCTAATTCTGACATTATGCCTACATGTTTTCTAGAATCATAGTCACAGTAATCAACTATCGTTCGAGCATGATTTCTGCTTCTGCAATCAGAGTATCATCCTCCAGATATCTTTTGTGTAGTCATGAACATAATATAAAGACATGATTGTTGCGGTGCCATGGTCGCTCTCTTGGAAAATAAATGTATATTGTGTTTTATACTTAATGGTGAGCTGGGGAAGACCCTGACTGACAACAACCAAGGTGGAAGAAATATATCTGCTCCAGCCACTTGGTACCATGGTGGAATATGCCACATCCAAATAAACAGACAGGTGGTCCACCCTGTTCCCTTTTGGATACATTAACACGCCAATCATGACCTCCCACAGAGAAAAAAACTCGGAGTAACGCTCTTCGACATCAAAAATTGGAGGAATGTACAATTCTTCTTATAATATTAGCTTAAAGTTGGTGAGCTTATCCATGGATATAATCTCAACCCTTTTGAGGCTATGTCTGTGTTGGATATTATGGATCCTAAAATGGACTCACGCATGAAAAATTGTGGGTATAATTCAGTGGAAGAAGCCATTGAGAGTGGTGTTGCTCCTGTCAAGTTGCATCTACTGCAAATTATTGATGTTATGGATCACCTTCTTGCATGCGAGGAAACATGGCATACAGGATATTCCTTAGCTTAGACAATGTTTACTTGTCTCTACCTTCTGAATGTGGAGAGGACTTCGTTAAATTCTCTGCTACATGCATATTGCAGAACAAATCATGTGACACTTGCAATCTGATTCAGTTAGTTGTTTCTCAATCTCGTACCCATGAGGAGGAAGACTTCTTCACCATGGAATTTGTCTTGCCACTAAAAGGGGAAGGAGATGACAAGTGCCTATCTATATTGAATGTGGTGGAGGAAACAATAGCTCGTCAATTACGTGCTTGCAAGAGTTATGTGACTCAGAAGAAAATGGCATAGGATTATGAACCATTGCATCCACATCTTGACCTTGAAGAAGGATATTGTAAAGAAGTCTTGTCTCGCTTATGATTTTTCAATCTACCATGCATTAGCGTAAATGGGAAATACCCAAGGAAGGGGTTTAGAGATGGCACACAAGAACATTGTTTCTGGGTTGTCAGAGTTGGAAAGGATCCGTGAATCATCATATTTCTTATCATCAATATCAAGCAGGCCATGCAAAGTTGAATTGATAATAGAACTACAGTTTCTGGTCAAGAAGCAGTTGGTTTTGATGCTAGTATAAATAGTTGGCTGCTAACTCCCACACCACCACGCTCTATCAATATCCTTAGCTGGAAAATGGCTATATATTATTTTGAGAAGCTTCTTCAAGATTTAGATAGAATACGCTTAGTCCCTCTTAATCCTACCATAGAAGAGGCTCTACAATTTGTTGTGGATTTCCAGAAGTCTCAACTTGATCTTGTGTCTCATTCGCATCTTCAACTATTACTAGTGCAAGATAGAAATCTCTTTTGTCAGGATCTTCTTTCTGATGTTATTTGTAGAGCTATGAAAATTCCCCAACTAGAAAATAACCAAGACTATCAAATAAATGATTCAGTAATACATCTTGGATGGATTATTCTCATTTTTTTGAGAATTCTTTGCACCAACATTGCATATCAACATCATAAACTTGGTAAAATCTTGCAGCAATGGGATGCCATTTTTCATCATGCTTCATTACTTTATTGCCATAATATGATCTTGATAACCCATAATATCTCATTAACTAGAGAGGACGTGGAATTGTTTAAGTTATAACAAAAGGAATGTGACATAACTTTTATTACGTTATGGATGGAAAGTCATGAAACATAATTTAGAAAATGAGGTATGTTGGGAGGAATATGGCATGGCTTTGAAATATATAATATGGCTATAACTGACCTTGAAGAAGTTATTGAAACTCTCTTTTATATAGTGAATAAGGTATGTGCATATATCAACAAGGGTGACATAAGGGTATTTGTATATGCGTGTCATTGGCAAAAGAAGACGACGTGAATAATGCGATGAGTGAGTAGAAGACTCTGCTTAGTATTAAGTCAAGTGTTACAATAAATTCACTTATGAACAATGCACCAATATTTAACAAGAAAAAGTGAAACTTTGCGCAAGTAGTGTGACTGGAGAGGGGTCCTAGAAACACTTTGTCGGCTAAGTCTTGTTGACAAAAATCATTGTTAACAATTTCCAACCAACAGATGTGCATCGCTTACAGTGGCGTGCAAGTTTTAAACAATAAATTATGATCTTTAATTCTCAGAAGTAAGGGGAAGGGAAGGGGACTGAGGGCGACTCAATGTGGGACAAGGAAAGGATGATAAGTTTGGGTGGACGAGGTTATACAATAAGGGGAGACATGATGGAGGTCAAGGGATTCATGGATCGAGACTTTGTGGAATAACTCATGGAAAGTGGTAAGTATGAGGGAGTTTGGTCCTATCGTATAACCCGAAGGGACGACTCTTTAGATATTGAAAAAAATGATTTCAAGGCTAGAAAACTATCATGGATGTGTGCTAAGGGAAAGACTCAAGTTTAACACTAAGAATCCACAATGTGTATGCTGGAGGCATCTCAAAATTAAGTGGATGGAGAAAGGGAAAGAAGGAACATGGGGATAGGACTGATGAACATGACGAGCGAGGATGTCTCGCATAGAAAGCACATGCTAGACAAGCAAAGGATTATGAAAAAGGAAGGAAACTTAGTTTACCTGCAAGTGTGTTGTCCACCAAAACACATTTGGTCAATCAATTGAAAATATACAGATAGCCTACCTTTTAATATCACCAATCATTGCTCCATCACTTCTCACCATAAGAAAGGGAAAAAAAGAAAAATAAAGAGAAAGAAATAAAAGAGAGAAAACAAACTGAGTAAAGACGAAATCAACCCAAAACTAATCTACCCCTTATCGAAATTTTTATCATTATTGTTATTTTTATTATTTATGTATAGAGGAAGAGAAACAATTAGCTTGGAATCAGGTCAGATGAAATTTAGAGTAAAGGAATGTGTCACCTGCTTTGCATGCGGATATTATGAGTTTGACAATTTTTTGCATGAAGGGACTGTCAAAATGCCAACCAATAGATATATACGGTACATAGATATGATTAATCAATAGCCAAAATAAATGACCACCAACTTCCAAGACATGCCAACCAACATATGCTTTGCCAGTAATGATGAAGGTATTGACTGAATTAGATTTAGGGTTTAGTGTTTGTACCTTAAAGGGATGGTTAATGAATTCATCAACTAATTTAATATCACTTGTGTAGATCTTTGTATCAGGAACAGGGTCATCATGATGCAAAGAAGATTCATAACATGGATTAAAAAACATATGAATGTCCTACAATAGTCACCATCATTGAAATAAAAATCGTACCTAGGAGGGACATGCTTGATGGCATTAGACTCTTTAACCACTTTTGATTGAAACAAAGGACTAGTGAAAATTTTATACAAATTAAAATATTTATTGAACTCATAGATATATTCAAAAGAGGATTCCTTAGCCACATCATTAAATTCATGTTGGTCTACATCATTTGACCACTCATTAGCATTATCATTGAATACAAATGTATCATAAATTGGTTTGACATAGTTAGAATTGATTTCTTCATTTGCATAATCAAAATTTCCATCGTATACATGCGAATGAGAAGCTTGAGATGAAATATGATCTTGGGATTGAGAGTCACGAAGGGTGATGCTTGAGATGTGAGAGTTGGATTGATCATCAATCATCATGATATAATCATGATCCTCTTCACCTCCAAGCTCTGGACCACAAGTAGTGAATTCATCATAAATAGGCCCTAAGAGAGAGGGCTCATGAGATATACTCCTAACATGATTTGAAGATTGAGACTCAAGAAAGAACATGTGATCTTGTAAGCTCTTAATGATGGGGATTAAAGAAGACAACTCCTTGTGTGAATCATAAATGCCAAAAGAGTAACCTGTTCTACGGATTTTCTCTTTGAAGTCGAGGCAAGTGGATAGGGATAGCTCTAGGTTTTGAACGTTTTTTTCTTCCAACCGCCATCGGTAAAGAGGAGGTAGAAGATCATAATAATGCAATAGGGCAGCCAAGTTGGTAGGGCGAATGGGAGTAGGAATTAAATTGTATAACTTGGTGAAATGAATATTAAAAGTAAGAATGCTCTCGTTATCCTTTATTCATAATTGATTAAACCTCTTAAGATGTTCGTAAGGATTATCCAAATTCCCAATGGTAGAGTTAAACCAGTAAGAAAGTTCAAACCAAGTAGAGATGCATCCATCAAGAAGGCTTGCAAATAAGGAGGCAACATTTCCTTGAAGGGAATTCATAAACAAAAACATACAACTATCATTATTATTTACTCCGAGAATGGCGCAAGCATTCAAAAACAAACGAAGATGTTTCATCGTTGTAATAGTTCCATCGCCATGGAAGAGAGGCAAATGATTCTTGAATTTGTGAGGTAAAGGGTTCACCAGGTGAGCGAACTTCAAGGGAGTGGGTACAAACCAAGGGGAATTGTTTAGGTCTTCTTCAAACTCAAACAGACCATACTTGTGAATGACTTTCCCATGGTTAGTAGTTGAAACCATAGGGTTACAACCATCGAACAAACTTCCAATCGGTTGAGACATTGAGGTCTAGGAAAAGTAAAAATTGAAAGAATTAAAATAGAAACTAGGAACGAACCATTGAATGGTTCTCTCTAGTATGGTCGCCCAAAAAATGTTGATGTCAAAAGACTAGATCGCCTCCAACATCAACATTTTCAACCTCTTGCGGGGCTAGGCAAGAAGAGACGAGAATATCACCCTAGGCTTAAAGACCCGGACAAGAAAGCACATTGATTTCTAGGCCAATTTTCCCCTAACCTATAGTCCAAGCATAAATTCCTTTGCCTTGTAATTTAACTTTTAACAATATTTAATTTTTATATGATTTTATGATTTTTATGCTATTTACAAATTTAATTAATTCTATGTAGGGTTTTTTACATTTGAAGTAACAAAATTAAATTAATAAAGAAAATGCAAATAAATAAAAAGGCAATGCTTTTGTTTTTATTTGAATAAAAAAAAAAACTAAAGCAAAGTTAAATAAAGCTAGAGCAAGTTAATAAACTATATTAGCTTTAAAGTAATTTAATTACATGGAAAGTTTATTACCTAACGTTAGTTGAAGAATAGAGAAATAACATTTTTATGTTTTTATTTAAAAGTTAGGATGTAATTAAAAATAATAATAAAATTAAAATAGTAAAATAAACAAATGTTTATGCACGCTAATCAAAAATAAAACTTTATAAACAAGATTATAACCAAATAAATATGTTTTGTTTGTCTTTTTTTAATTTTATCTAACTTTTTTTTTATTCTGAAATCAAAGTGTTAAATAAATAAAGATGACGAAAACTAAGGTCTTTAAAGAAAAATCAAAGATATATTTCAGAGTGAAAAAGAACTCGATTTTCATTAAAAAGACTTCCCATACAATTCATAAATCTTCAAAATATGCAAGTCTCTGCATAAACTAGGGCCAGGTATATAGTCTTTAGCCTCTCTAGACACGATGTACAATAGGACCAAGATTGAAAAAGAAAAGGAGAGTTGAGCCTAGAAGGAAAAGAGAAATGGTGGCGAATCACAAGGAGAAAAACTACATATAGAAATTGATTAGTGCCGAATAAAATTGAGCTATAATACAACAAACTAACAACTAAATCTTTACCTTGTGAAGGCTAGCAAGCTCATCCTCGCTTATCCCTTTCGCTTCTTCGCAAAAACCCCTATTGTTGATGATTCCGTCAATATATGCTAAAGATGTAAGAAAATAATGAAATGAAAAATTCCTCCCAGCACTCCTAGCATACTATTCTCTGAAATTTCTGCCAAAGTTCTCCCTCTGAATTTTATTTCTCTAATTTTTCTCCTTCAGAAATTTCTGTCTTCAGAACTATTTTTCCTTGAGTTGGTTGTGCATTGTTTCTTTTATAGCATCAGATTGACAGTTGGAGTGGTTTGAAAAGTTAACACATTTTAAACTTAACTAACTGAAGGTACAGGCCTGAATCGCCTCTGTTATTTTCATTTAATCATAGATATTTAGAATAAAATTTATTATTACTTGTATTTTATCCACGCACAAATTTGTAGCTTTGTTATTTGCTTTGTTCTGTTACCCTTCGATTTTTTTTCCTACCTATTTTCTAGAATCGTATGCATAGTAATCAACTATCGTTCGAGCATTGATTTATGCTTCCGCAATTAGAGTATCATCCTCCGGATATCTTTTTTGCAGGTGTGAACATAATATAGAGACATGATTGTTGTTGTGCCACAGTCACTGTCTTGGGAAATAAATGTATATTTTGTTTTATGCTTAATGGTGAGATGGGGAAGACCCTGACTGAAAAAAACCAAGGTGGAAGAAATATATCCACTCCAGCCACTTGGTACCTTGGAGGAATATACCACATCCAAATAAATAGACATGTGGTCCACCCTGTTTCCTTTGGGATACATTAACACACCAATCATGCCCTCCCACAGAGAAAAAAAAACTCAAAGTAATGCTCTTCGACATCAAAACTTGGAGGAATGTCCAATTCTTCATGTAATATTAGCTTAAAGTTGGTGAGCTTATCCATGGAGAGAATTTCAACCCTTTTGAGGCTATGTTTGTGTTGGAGATTATGGATCCTAAAATGGACTTAGGCATGACAACTTGTGGGTATAATTTAGTGGAAGAAGCCATTGAGAGTGGTGTTGCTCCTGTCAAGTTGCATATCCTGCAGATTATTGATGTTATGGATCACCTTCTTGCATGTGAGGCAACATGGCATAAAGGAAATTTTTTAGCTCAGACATTGTTTACTTGTCTTTACCTTCTGAATGTGGAGAGGACTTTGCCAAATTCTTTGCTACATGCATATTGCAGAACAACTCGTGCGACTTGCAATCTGATTCGGTCAGCTGTTTCTCAATATCGTACCCATGAGGGGGAAGACTTATTCACCATGGAATTTGGCTTGCCACTAAAAGGGGAAGGAGATGACAAGTGCCTATCTATATTGAATGTGGTGGAGGAAACAATAGCTCATCAGTTGCGTGTTGGCAAGAGTTTTGTGACTCGGAAGAAGATGTCAGAGGATTATGAACCAGTGCAACCAGATCCTGACCTTGAAGAAGGATATTGTAAATAATTCTTGTCTTGCTTACGCTTTCTCAATCTACCATGCATTAGCATACATGGGAAATCCCCAAGGAAGGGGTTTAGAGATGGCACACAAGCACATTGTTTCTGGGCTGTCAAAATTGGCAAGGATCCGTGAATCATCGGATTTCTTATCATCAATATCAAGGAGGCCATGAAAAGTTGAATTTGATAATAAAACTACAACTTCTAGTCAAGAAGCAGTTGGTTTTGATGTCAGTATAAATAGTCGGGTGCTAACTCCCACACCACCGTGCTTTATCAATATCCTTAGCTGGAAAATGGCTATAGATTATTTTGAGAAGCTTCTTCAATATTTAGATAGAATATGCTTACTACCTCTTAATCCTACCATAGAAGAGGCTTTGCAGTTTGTTGTGGATTTCCAGAAGTCTCAACCTGATCTTGTGTCTCGGTCATAGCTTCAACTATTACTAGTGAAAGATAGAAAGCTCTTTGGTCGGGATCTTCTTTCTGATGTTATTTGTAGAGCTATGAAAATGCCCCAACTAGAAAATAATCGAGACTATCAAAGAAATGATTCAGTAATACATCTTGGATGACTTATTCTCAATTTGTTGAGAATTATTTGCACCAATATTGCATATCAACATCGTAAACTTGGTAAAATCTTGAAGGAATGGGATGCCCTTTTGCATCATGCTCCATTACTTTATTGTCATAATATGATCTTTATAACCCATAATATCTCATTAACTAGAGAGGGCATGGAATTGTTTAAGTTATAACAAAAGGAATGTGACATAACTTTTATTACATTATGGATGGCAAGTCATGAAACATAATTTAGAAAATGAGGTATGTTGGGTGGAATATGTCATGGCTTTTGAAATATATAATATTGTTACAACTGACCTTGAAGAAGTTATTGAATCTCTCTTTTATATACTGAATAAGGTATGTGCATATATCAACAAGGGTGACATAAGGGTCTTTGTACATGTGTCATTGGCAAAATAAGACTATGTGAATAATGTGATGAGTGAGTAAAAGACTGTGCCTAGTAGTAATTCAAGCGTTACAATAAATTCACTTACGAACAATGCACCAATATTTAATGAGAAAAAGAGAAACTTTGCCCAAGTAGTGTGATTGGAGAGGGAGCCTGGAACTTCTTTGTCGGCGAAGTCTTGTTGACAAAAATCGTCGTCAACGGACCTCACGATCTAGCCATGGAACGGTGGACCAAGGTGATGAGGCGGTAGGGTTCTAACACCCTACAACGATGACTTTTTCTTCTGGTGGAGTCAGCAGGTGATGGATTTGGATGAATACCCTTATGTAGGTATTGACTTCAGAGGATATTTTGACATGCCATTCCCACTAGGTTCTTCCTATGGAGACATAGGTATGTCACAAGTTTTGAATATTTCATTTTTTTTCGTATTTTTGTATAAGGAGACAAAAATATTTTTGGATGATGTCAAGTACTAACTAAACATGTATGTAATGTAGACATGGGTCCCCGATGGTTGGACGGATGTCCATGACATCGTCGGAGGCACCGGGGAGATGAGCCAGCGGGAGGGGACGCAGATAGAGTGCTTCAAAATGTGCAGGGAAACCTATCTCATTTGATGGAGAGGATTCCTATGGTTCAGGTGGAGGATTTGTCGGAGGCTATGCAGTTGCAGGTGGTAGGTGTGCCCCGTTCTTGGGAACAAATCTTTTGGTGTCTCTCCAGCACCGTAGTCTTCTATCATGACACTCATCCGACACCACAGGTGTAGATGTCATGAATATTGTATGATCAAATGTATATGTATATTGAGGGTGTTAGCCCCAATTTTGTACTATAAACATCATATTTTTTGAAATATATATAAGAGCATGGAACTTCGTCTTTACTTGTGTTACAATGTGTACATTGATGAAAATGTTTTCTTTGCTTTAGTTATGTGACAAATGCCAATCTAAAACAAATTTATCATATGCATTGGATACATAATTAGAACTTCTAGGTATGTGATGATAAGTAATAAAATCAAATTGGCGTTCCAAAAGTCATACCTGTAGGAATCGTCGGAGCAGAGTTGGGTCACGCACACGGTAACTGTCATTCAATTGACATACTACTAACTGAGAGTCCATGCGAACTTCTAATGAGCGAATACCATGTGAAATGGAATCACGTAAAAGTTCTATAATGACGCTATATTCAGAGACATTATTCATGGATGGCCCTAGGAAAACGCCACCTGAAGACACCAGTAGACCCTCGGGTGAGTAAACAAACCAAGCGACAGAAGCCAAGTTCTGTGTATGACGAATGGCCCCGTCTGCAAATCCTAAGTAGATCGAAGACTCCATTGACATCTTCCAACCAAGGGAAAACTCGATAAGCAAGATAGAGATAAAAACAAAGGGAAAAGATATATACACTAAAATACATTATTATACAAAGAGTTATGCCCAGGCTTAGGGCTCAAGTGTAATATCTTTTCAAATAGATCCCGTTCCTGGGCTCAACCAACATGTTCCCTTCATAATATTCTAATTCATAGGCTCCTTTTTCTAATACACATCGCACGATATAGGGACCATGCCCGATGGGTTTGAACTTGCCTGCCCCTAGTGGTTCTTTGTCTTGATCATATAGAAGGACCAAGTCACCCTCAACGTATTGTCAAGGACAGACAGACTTATCATATTGAACCTTGACACATCTTTTTTTCACTTCGATAGTCGTAGAGGCGTCTCGACGCTGCTCATCTAGACTCTCTAGGTGTACGAGGCGTTGTTCGAGATCGTAGCTGTCAGATAGGAGCGCAAATTCCAATCTAAGAGAAGGGATTTCGCATTCAATAGGGACTCCACACCATTTACTAAATGGAAAGGAGAAAAATCAGTGGAAGTGTTGAACGAGGTTTGGTATGCCCAAAGTGTTGGATAAAGCATGGTGTGCCAGTCAGATTTGCTCTAGCTGACAATTTTCTGCAAAATGGTCTTGATAGACTTGTTCATGACCTCTACTTGTCCATTTTCTTGTGGGTAGTAAGGGGAAGAATAACCATCCCTAAACCCCAGCTTTGATGCTAGTTCTTCCATCATTTCATTCTGAAAGTGACTGCCATGATCAGTGACAATTTCACTCAGGATTTCGAACCTGTCTATAATTTGATTGAATACAAAGAAGGTCACAGTATTACCATCGGATTTAATTGTAGGAATGGCCTCGACCCACTTAGTAAATTCGTCTACAACCATGATAATGTGTTGATTCCTCCCAGCCAAAGTCAGGTTGCAATCCATAAAGTCCACCCCCCACTTGATGAAGGTACCAACGATAACGACTGGATGGAGAGGGGATGGATGCGAGCACATTTTCTGAGTAAACACCTAACAGGGGTGACACTTCTTAACCTCTTCAACACAATCTTTAAAGATAGATGACCAAAAATAACCGACTCGCAAGATTTTCTGGGTTGTTGCAAGCTCGGATAGATGACCACCACAAGCCCCACTGTGGCAGTCATTTAGAACAGACTCAGCTTCTTCGTGAATTAAACAATGATGTAGGATATTGTCTATTCCTCGACGATACAGAGTGTCATCGATGATAAGCTAGTTCTTATCTTGGTACCAATACGTCGTCGGTCATCTCGCGAGAGATGCTAAGGGAACTTCAAAGTTTGAAGACAAAGAACAATATCTCCATACCAAGGGTCTGGCGACGAGACAAGGAAAATGTGTTCATCCGCAAATGATTCAACATGAATACCACCATTGTCTAATCTATGGAAGTCAGATATTAACTCTTCAAAACCTAGTTATTTTTTGGACTTCGCAGAAGAGAAATCGAGATCGAACTCTTGTAGAATGACAATCCATTTATTGTACTTCCCCCTATGATACGCCTCGTAAGTACATATTGAAATGGATTGACATCGGAAACCACAGTAGTTTTTCAAAGCAATATATAGTGTCATAATTGTTGGACTGCGTGAACGACAACCAAAGCTAGCTTTTCAACATGAGAATAATTGAGTTCAGGGCCAACCAATTCTCGACTAAGAAAATAAATGACGTGCTCAGGGAGCTTGTCATCCTCCTGAACCAACACCATACCAATCGTCCCTTCGAATGCGAAGACATAAAGAAAGTAATCTCTATCGTAGTCTGGAGACTTTAGCAGAGGCATCGATACCAAGGCTTTCTTCAAAGCATCGAAGGATTTCTGGGCTCGCGCATCTAAGATAAAAGGAGTGTCCTTCAAGAGATACATGAAACCCTTAGTAATATTGGCATATTTCACTATAAAACGTCGTAAAAAGTTATCTTTCTGCTATAAAACTTGAAGTTGATGAATAGTGCATGGGGGAGGAAATCGAAGTATTGCCTCAACCTTTAACGGATCTACCATGATCCCAGTCTTAGAGACTAAAAATCCTAGAAGTCGACCTGAATTAATGCAAAAGATGCATTTATGAGGGTTCAACTAGATGCGATAATGGCAACATCTTTCAAAGACTAGTTGAATGTGCTTAGGGTGATCCACTCTCTTACGAGAGTGAATAGCAATATCGTTGATATAGGTTTCGACTATATTCTTGAGATCATGAAATTTGAAGGTCATAGCATGATGGAAGGTTGCTTCGATGTTATTAAGGATGAAAGGCATCTTCTGGTATGAGAAAGTACCCCAAGGGTAAATAAATGGTTTCTTATTTTGGTCCTTGGGTTTAATTTGAATTTGGTTAGACCCTGAAAATTCGTCCATGAAAGAAAAAACTTTGTTTCCTACACAGTCGTTGAGAATCTGATCGATTAAGGGTGTTGTGAAGTTTTCTTTGGGACAAGATTTGTTCAGGTCATGAAAATCCATGCATACGTGGATGGTTCCTTTCTTTTTATTCATAGGAACATGATTGGATACCCATTCAGTCAAGGGAACCAGGTAGATAAAGCCAACACTAAGCAATTTTTCTACCTCTTTCTTAATAGCAGGGGCCTTCCTGGGATTGATAGCTCTAAGACATTTTCGAACAGACTTAGCATCCTAGTAAGTTTTGATCTCATGTTTGACAATTCAAGGGTCGATTCTTGGCATCTCTTCATATGACCAAGAGAATACATATCGAAATTCCTTGAAGAGTTCGGTGTAGATCATAATTTATTTTGGCAAACAATCTGCACCGATGTTTACATTTTCAACCTTGTCAGGGGTATGAGAGATAACGATCATGACGGTAGGAGAGATATTCTCCATGTTTCCTTCGGCATAAATTTCATGCGTATCAAGTGGAACTACTGCGTGACCAACTATCTCGCTCAAGGTAGATCTAAAATCATCTTGTTCGATTCTAGCAAGCTCTAGGAGAAAATAAGAGCGATGATGCATATCATCCCAAGGTTTATCAGAACCATTCATGGCCTCTATGATTTCATCATACAAAGGTAAAGTCTCATCAAGGAAGTCACATGAACAAGACGATGAAGTGGCCCACACGAGCTTTAGAATAGGATCCTCCTTGTTCGTCTACGAGGTAACAAGATCCGTACTGACGGAAGAATCGAGAATAGCTTGATACACAATCTCTATCGTTGATAGTGGAATGGCCATTCCAGAATGTGACTGACCTTCACAAGACGTAGTCGAGGAAGGTAGGGTCCAAGGATCATTAAAATAGGAAGTGCAGAAAGGAACGAACCTCTCTAACGAAATGGGCCTACTGTACATGGAGTATATATGATGAATCGGTGCCATGAAGTCGAAGGTACCCATAAGGGATGAATACATTCTGACATCGATATTCTCAGTTGTCAGCTGATAATTGTCGATCATGGGGATTGATGGTCCAACAGATGAATTGGGGCTAGCATACGTAAAGGACAACTGGTCGATCGTCATGATACTCCCATCGTGAGGAAAACAAAGAGTGTGGAAGACAGAGGATACAATTGCAGGTATAGCGTAAGTCCAATTGAATCCTAGTAGCAAGTTATAATCGAGGGGTGCATCAACCACCTTGACATCCACCTTTATCATCTTCCCACCTAACTAGATTGGAAAGGCAGGAAGAATATCATGAGGGAGGAAGGAATGACCGTCAAACTGAGAAAGGGTCGGAGAGCCAAGGGATTTCCAACATACTAGGGACATCACAAATGTTGCAGCGTCTTCATCAACAACAATACACTTGATGGTATACTTTGAGTAACCCACGTGGATTTGGAATGCCACATAGTAAGGAAAGTGAGGCTTCACATCTGTGACCTCAAACTTGATAACTTTTGAGCCACAAGGATATAGAGCTCCTAATGTAGATAGAAAGGCATTCCTATGTGAAGGACACATATGGAGTACCTCCAGAGCCAACATCGCACAAAGGGTTTGACCAAGATCCTAAAAAATAGAGTAATTTTGGGCAGCTCTAGCATTAGGATTGTGGGTAGAGTGCTTGAGTACTCCTTTCGGAATATGAGGTAGGGGATCTGGATTTTTGATCTATAAGGGTGTCTTCGGAAGAGGGGGAGACTCTAGACCATCTACAGTCTTTGGAGAATTGTAATCGTGAGACCAAGTGGCTACATTAACCTCATATTTAACCATATTGACGCATAAATGGTCACCATGTTGCGTCGTTTGGTTTTGACTCCCACTCGTGAAATTTATGTCATTCGAGGAGATCAAGGCAATGTGTTGATTATGTGGAAAAGGATTAGTCAGCACAACAGGCCGTAGAGATAAAAGCCTTGCAATTTCTGAAAGTTTGGGGCATAAATAGGTAAGGTGATCGTCTATACAAATCCTACAAGGAAACTTCACCTTCCGCCTTTCTTTATTTCCCTCACCAACATTATTATTCAACTTCTAATTATCATTGTTTTCATTTGTTTTATTATTATTTTTCCCACCCTTACAATTATTATTACATCCTTTATTTTTATTCCCTCCTGGTTGTTGGTTACTATTCAGGTTGGTTGATGATTGCAAAAAATGTACATCCGCCGACTGAGTGGGATTGGGGGACACAAACGGAGATGGCCCTCATATAGACTGATTTAGAGAAAAATCTTTCAAATGGCTTGTCACCAAGTCTGCGGATTTCACATTGGCGGAGCCTACAATGCCATCGACATGAGGTATGAGATTTTGTCTAGGGTCATAGTTTAACCTCTGTGTGTTTGGAAGAATATCGTATAACCTCCCATACTGATCATAAATAATATCTAACTGTTGGTATTTAAAAATCACTTCTTCCTCATATGTAACCTTGGATGTAGAAACATCATTCGGAACATAAGGCAGGAGAGACTTGAGGAACCACTCTAGCAGGAATTCTGGGGGTATGCAGGTCTTGATCAACCTCTTCCATCTACACCAATCTTGGATGTGATCCAAGATATGAGTCGCTTTTTCTTGGAGTAAGGTCGACATAATTTCTAAGCCAACATTGTAACGAACCGACAATTGGAAGTGGTTGAGGAAGACTAAGACCATCTTACTAAAGGTTCTATATGACCCCCTAGGTAGCTCGATATACCATTTCACAGCGACCCCTGTAAGGGTGTGTTGAAACAATCTTAACCGAATAGAATCATTGTTAAGGGAATTCGAAGAGCACCAAAGGTGAAAAGTAGTAACATGATCACCAATATCCTCACCATTCTTGCCTTCGAATTTCAAAATATATGAAGAAAGCTTGGTGGGGACAAGGGGCCATGTTGGATCATGACACACATGATCATTAATTAACTTAGAAAAGTCTGGAAGATTGAGCATGGCCAGAAAAGGGAGACGGGGTTGCGGCATCTGGCCCTAAGCTCCCTAGAAATATTTTTGTTGGGGAATCACAACCCATCTAGGGTTCTGGTAAGCACCATGGCCCTATCTAGGATTGTAAGACCCTCCTCCAGACTAATTCATGATAGGTTGGTTGGACACCATTCCAGTAGGAATGTTCTAATGAGGGTTGTAAAAATTGCTCCTAGTTGGAGTGGCTCTAGGTTAGGGGTTTCCCAAGCTATGAAACTGACCTCCTTCAGGTGTGAATCCGGAGGATAAAGGTGGATTCATCATGCCAAACGTATTGGTCGGAATCGGTACAGAGGAGGTGGGTGTAAAGGATGCATTGTAAGTTGTAGCTTGTCCGCTAGGTTGGTTACTCCATCTAGAAGCATTAGGAACAAGATTAGACCCGGGGTTGAAAGGAGGAAAGCCTCCAACTGTAGAATTCATTCATGGGACATGAGCACCACCAAACGAGAATTGAGTATGTGGAGGAATCGTGCCCCCAATTCCAATGCTAGTATTCGAACTAACCGTTGGGATGGAGGTTGAAAATTGCAATGTGAAATTCGACATACAGTAAGAAAAAGGACTAAAGGCCATAGGGATGAACTGAACATTGTAACCAAGTGAGTGACCAAGGGACCCAAAAGGGTTTGTGTCTATAGGTTTAGTATTCACTATAGGACGGGCAAAGGTGATGATAGGCACCCCCGACGCTACAACTATTATGGTTGAAGGTGTCGAAGGGGTATCGTTAACTATAGTAGGTATGGAAGTTGAAGGAATCTCATTATCTTTCTGAGTCAATTCAGTACTCATCCTTGTATGATCACAATTCTAATAAGTGGAGGTGTGTGTACCACGTTTGATAAATTTACACATTTTAGAAGACAAAGACTCAAAATGCGGTGGTGACTGTAACAAGCGGCGAGACCTACAGGGAAGTTGGTCTGGATGCACGATGACTCAAGACTCAAGATATAAAAATCAAATCCTAAGGCCAACTAGTAATAAAAGAGCACACCAAAGTAAAACAAAAGGCCACTATGCACACAAATGAGATAAAGTGGTTGAAAGGGGCCTCCCTCCCTAAAGTAGGTATGCCTCACCTAAGAGGGGCTTGAGACTCCATGCTAAAGATCGAAGGTATCATAATCAATTATAAGGGCCCTTATGGGCTAAAAAACTAGTTGGTCAGATCCCCTCGGAGAGGTAATCCTCCATAAATTGTGTGTGTTGTCTGACCCTTATCTAACCTAGGGTACCTATAGAATAACCCTCGCAAGTAACCTATGTGGTACCTATGTCAAGCAACTAAGAAACCACGATATAACTAATGCGCAGGAGAACAGTCATAAGTTAGGTCCAATGTATGGGTAGGGTAACAAAGCCCGAAACCTTGAAAGCACCACCTCTCGCAGAGGTAAAGTTACTAGCAAGATCCCCATATATGAATAGATCCCCAGAAATATATCTGATGCTAAGAAGGTATTGGGGGGATATCCCTTCAACCAAACTCATGAGACCTCGTGTTTAAATCCAGTGTAAGTAGAGCCTCTTGACGTCACCAATTATACAATGGATTTCACCACTCCCTTAGTTAGACACATATGTTGATTTAATATCCTTGGAGAAGTTTATTCACAAAATCCTATTCCAAGGCTCTAAATCCTAAGCTAGTTTGTGCACCGTAGAAAATAAAATTATTTCTAATCAATTTTAAATTACTAGCATTGATTTTAGTGGCCTTGCTTACTCAATAAAGGTGTGGTCATGAAACTAATGATGTTATGACTCAGCAAGTAAAATAAATGAATATGAATACAATGTAAAGTCCTAACTTCAATTCCCAATAAATGATATGCTTTTCAAAATGAAATTTTCAATTTAGTTCTCCAATTCCAAATAAGATGAAGTCTTTCTTTATATGTACTAAGATCAATTCTAAGGAACCAAAAGATCAAATGTCATCAATGCAAAATGCCTAATATTTTTGTATTTTCAATATAAAAGAATGAAAATGCAAGGATTGAACAACAACTTGATATAAAAATTATATTGTATGTAAACAGAGACAAACCAAGTAGGATATCAAGAATCAAACACCCAGCCCAAGATGAAAGGAAAATCAATTGAAAAGGATGATGAGAAAGGAACCGCCCAAAAATTCAACCAAAGAAAGGTTTCCCATCATTCCACAGACACTTAATAGTCATAACAGAGACTGAAGAAGACTCAACAACCATCAAAACTTACCCAACAAAAATCAAACCCAGCAACCAAGAAAAAAAGGGTGATGTACGCGATTGTTCAAGAAAAAAGAGCATATATACGCTTCTTGCAGAAGGACAACACCCGTATGTACATGACTATCAAGTAAAAACCCGTGTATATGTGTTAAAACACAACCAGGCTAATGAGAAGGCTAAGAAACTCAAACTCAGAATGAACATAGGTTGTCAAGCAATCATACGACAAGAAACTCAATATAAACGAGATCAATCAAAGGAGAAAAACACTCCAAAACTTGAAAAGAAGATTTTATCCCTAGTGTGGTCGTCAATTCTATTACAAGGAAAATCTCTCTATGACTAGGGGTAAACCACAACAGACGGAAATGACTGCAGAAATCAACTCTAATTTCAGATATGCTATATAAACAAATATGCTAACAAAACAAGATAAAAGGCCTACCTCGTCCAGACGTTCGATGAATTCCACCATTGAGCACTTGACTCAAAGAAATACACCTGCAACTTTTCCTCAATAACCAAGAAACGCAAGCATATGGTGATAATATATAATGTTATCACATTCAATAGCATAATCCAT